>JAADVK010000140.1:0-44640 GCA_023334975.1 Globisporangium sylvaticum
TAGAAGGCGATGCCTTGTGGGTTGGGCTTCATCTTCCTCGTGGCGGCGTCCCAGTTCATGACGCGCGGCCAGGAGATGGAGAAGCGGAACGAGTTGAGGCCTGAGTCGACCATGAGCTGGATGTCGCTCACGTAGCGGTGGTAGAAATCGTCCGCGACGTTGGCGCACTGCACCTGCGGTACTTGGCGGCAGAAGTCGTCCCAGATGGACGTCGTGCGACCGCTTTCGTTCCAACCACCCTCGACTTGGTACGCCGCCGTGGCGGAGCCGAAGAGGAAGTCGTCGGGGAAGCAGCGCTTGGTGTCGTCGGTTGCACTTGTAGCGAGCGCGCGAGTGCTGTCGACTGTAGTTGCAGCAGCACTCACAGCCGCGAGCATCGCTGCAGCGCCGGTCAGAAGCAGACGCGACCACTTCATACTCTGAAACGAACGAGGAGGGTGGTGTGAGATTCGGCGGTACACGGGGATTTGAACGCGCGCTGCGGAGTACAAGTGTACTGCGTTGGAGCGAGCGGCTTTGGGAATGAGGCTTGAGTCGCTGGTGGCGGAGGGAGTTTGTCTCGGTGAACGCGTAGCAGTAGGCGGATGGCTGACTTGGAATTCGACAGGAGCACCCGCTCGCCGAAATTCAACCGTGTCACTGGATTTGCGTGACGTTCGTACGACAAAGCACTATGGGTGGGATGCTGTGTGATGGCAAACTCAGAGTACGTGAGGATTGAGGGGTCACTGTTTTGCTGTCCGATCCGATTTTTTCGTTGCAGCATGTAGCACCCCGCAAACTGCAGATGACATTTCGCGTCAATACTGAACGAATCGATCCTTCTTCGAGACAGCTATCATCTACCACGAAGTATTGTTTTCCCTCCGTGTGCTTAGTCACCTTTGCGGAAAACGTTCTCAATTGAATTGACTGCTGAGACCGTGCAGAGCAGAGTGAGGCGCATGCACGGAAATTGGAATGAGCGTGGTCGTTCGAAAACAATGCCGCCACTGGTCGAGCCGAAAGTGCCACTTGAGTGACGTGTGGAACCGATGATGTTGTCGTTGCTCACTGAAGTTTCGCATTGAGTCGTGATGGGCTGTTGTTGCATTTGAAAATTTGGCCGGTGATAATCAAAAGTGTGAAGATGTTTCTCCGCGGAGCTGATGGCCCCTCACTGTCGCAGTCGAGAGTCCATAAACAATGGGCAAATCACCGGCGAGCCTGATGCGTTCAGGATGCATTCAGGCTACCACCCTTTTCTTGAGTGTGTCAAAGTAACCTCTTCGATCTGATGGTTGTATAGCTGTGAGTACAGCAGAAGTTGGCGCGGTTGGTGTTGAATTCTACGTTGGATTGGCATTGTGTGGTGAAGTTTGACAACCGATGTGCCGTTGTTTTTCGTTCGTTGGATGATGCAGGTATCGTCGTTTTCTAGTTGACATGTTGCAGATCTCCCAGGTATTGGACATATCTCAGGTGCGAACAACATAAAGGTTGTTGAAGTTGGCCAGTCAACACTCGAGTCGCGGTTGGAGATTACGACTCCCATAGTACTACTGGTTGCTCCACTAATTGTGAAGTAGTTGTACTATACTATTCGTATATATGATGGTGATGATGTGCGAATAGTACTATTCGTATATATTATACTACGAAGAGTACAACTATTACTACACAAGATATAGTAACAGATTGCAGGAGTTAATATTATTGTGCCAAGGTTTTCCAGCAGCTATGCCTGCTGTGCCTAGCAGCAGCACCGGTGTAATAGTTCCTTTGTCGCCGCAGTCTTGAAATCAGTGGCGTATGTGCTATTTAGTTTCTCTAGTCTCCAGTAGCGCGAGTGCGCCTTCGACCTCGAGGCCATCGAGGCACTTGGTCGTCGCCAGGTGCTCGCACCATTTCGCTGCAGTGCGTAAATGCACGCCAACGCATTTGGTACAACGCGTCACCTCTTCGTGGGATCATGTCTTGGACGTGTAGTTGACTAAGTGTATGTAGACTTACTTGATCGAAGTATTACATTAGCCTCGGGATTCCAAAATTGTCCAGAATGGAGTCGTCATAGCACCAGCCATGATTCATCCCATGGATGTCGGTCTTCGGTCGTGCGCATGCGTTCGTCGACTTGATCGATTCTAAGTACCCGCAGGGTATCCCGTGTCCATCCTGCAGATATCGTCCCAGATGAACTGAGTGGGGACGCTCTCGTTCCGGGGGCATTTAACTTGACACGTGGGATTAGTGGTGGAGCCAAAGAGAATGACGCGAAAGTCATTCGGGTTTATAAGAACCTGGTGACGGAGAGTGATGAATAGAAATGGAGCAACACCAACACCAAGAGACTCCAGCAACTACAGTGCAGTGGACGCTCGTCTCGGCGCCGCAAACACGCAGACTCGATGGGCCAGTCGTCGTCGGGGGCACGTCACACTGGCCCACGCACGTCCGACACTTCGAAGTGCGTGAGGGAAGAAGCTCGCGGCGAAGAGGAAGAGCGCGGTGGTGCGCAAGTAGAGCACCCATGCGAGCTTTGCCGAATGGCTCCGCCTTCCGCTTGCGGGTAGCGCGCTATTTGATGCAAGTGCGGTACAATTTCGAGTACCAAGAGTATTGAAAGTGGTGACAGTGGACCATCGCTACTGTACTGTTAAATACGGAGTAGTTGAAGTACGCAAAGGTTATTTGAAAATTGATCCGTAGAAATGTTTGTGCACGCACTAAGTCCGCATCCTGGATACCTTAGGAAACCTTTGCTTTTGGTTGAAGTTCCAAATTTTTCATGTGCGATCGGCCTCTTTTTGGCCTCTCACTTTCGAAAAGCCCGCCCAAAGAAGCAAGCTCAAGACCACGAGACCGCCTGCAATCGGTCGCCATGAAGAGCTGCTGGAGCCTGCTTTTCGTCGGCGCAATCGCCGCATTCGCGACTGCAACTGCGGATGTGGCCACTGCTGCGACTGCTGCAGATGTGGCAAGCGAGAGCGCCAAGCGCTGCTTCCCGGACGACTTCCTCTTTGGCTCCGCCACGGCCGCGTACCAGGTCGAAGGCGCGTGGAACGAAGGCGGTCGCACGCCGTCGATCTGGGACGACTTTTGCCGCGAAATACCCGGTCTCCAGTGCGCGAACGTCGCCGATGACTTCTACCACCGCTACAAGAGCGACATTCAGTTGATGGTCGCGTCCGGATTGGACTCGTTCCGCTTCTCGATCTCTTGGTCGCGCGTGATGAACTGGGACGCCGCGAGCAAGAAGATGAAGGCCAACCCGACGGGTATCGCGTTCTACCACGCGCTCATCGACGAGCTCAACCGCAACAACATCCAGTCAATCGTGACGTTGTTCCACTGGGACTTGCCGACGGAGCTGCAGCATCAGTTCGAGCCTCAGGGGTGGCTGAATCCCGGCATCATCGACCACTTTCTTGAATTCTCAGAGCTCATGTTCACGGAGTACGGCTCAAAAGTGGGCATGTGGTCCACGTTCAACGAGCCGCTGTCGTTCATCCCGAGTGGGTACGGCACGGGGCGATTTGCCGCGGGACTCACCAACTCAACAACGATCTCGTACACCGCCGCGCACAACATGCTTCTCTCCCATGGCAGAGCCGTGCAGCGCTTCCGCGAGTTGAAAAAGACAAACGTCGTGCAGGACAAGGCGCGCATCGGCATTGTTCTCAATTACGACTACTCGCTCCCTCTGAACGCCAGCGACCCGATGGACATCGCAGCTGCCGAGCGCCGCATCCAGTTTCAACTCGGCTGGTTCCTCACGCCAGTTGTGTCGGGAAAGTACCCGGACCTCATGCGCGGTCGTGTCGGCGATCGACTTCCAGAGTTTACAGAGGATGAGGCCGCGTTCATGAAGGACTCGTACGACCTCTTCATGCTCAACCACTATATGACCCATATGGTGGTAGACTGCAAGTCACCATTCTCGACTGTGAAGTGCAGCGACCAGTCACTTGGGTGGGAGAGCGACCTCGGCATCGATGACAGCCGCGCACCGCCTGGGGCACGCTTGTCGAGCACAAATGAACTCGGCGAGCACAACTGCGCCGGCTATGCGGCATACCCTCCGGGTTACCTCGACACGATCAAGTGGGTGCACACGCAGAACCCGAAAGCAGATATCCTTTTGACGGAGAACGGCTGGTGTGGCAACGAGACGATCGATAACCAGGATCAGCTCTGGTACTTCCAGTCCTACCTTGGCGAAGTGCACAAGGCGATCACGGAGCTCAAGATCCCGATCATCGGATACACTGCGTGGTCGTTCATGGACAACTACGAGTGGTCGTCGTTCAAGCCTCGCTACGGACTCTACTACGTCAACTACACGTCCGAGACGGGAAAAAAGGATGAAGTGACACCTGGGCCGGCGGCGTTGGCGCGCATCCCACGCACTGCCGCGAAATGGTACGCGCAACTGTCGAAGACCAAGTGTCTGGACGGGATCAAGATCGATGGCTTGCCCGTTGCAACGGGGATCAACAGCACTTCCAGCAGCTTCAATACGATTGCGTTGTGGGGACTTGTGCTGGGCGTTGCGGTCGCTGTTGCGGCGATCTTTGTGATGATCAAGCGCCGCCGCTCTCGCCAGAGCAGCCGAGCGGGCGAGACGACGCCGCTTGTGCGAGGACAATAAGGACGCAGAGGAAATTACAGTTGTTGTGCCATCTGAAAGTTGCAAGTGTTTGGCGTCGAAATTTGTATTTTTGTGTGAAAGTACCATTTGGTATCAGTAGCGAAGCACTGCAGATGTGCTCGTGCTCTCTTCGCGAAGAGCTACACAACCTAAATTGGATGTTTACCCTTTCGTGTGTTCAACCCAACCACTCTCACTTGTCAATCAAGAGCAGCCGACGCCGAAGGCTAAAAATTGCAAAACGAAGCTCTCTTTGTTCCAGCCAGCTTCATCGCCCCAAGCAGATCCCACTATTGACGACCCGCGCAGGTGACCGCCAACTTTTTGAAGATGTCATTGTTGAGCTCGACGCGCGTTTTAGTATGTTGGTCCACCCGAGCGACCTCACTTTCTGCACAGTCAACATCCTCAAGTCGTGTGGGGCAGCTCCAGTAAGGAAGGTCCGAAGTTGTATTACAATTTCGCACCATCCAAGTCCAGGCAGGTTCCAAAGGTTTCCTGTCGAGTCGAGTCTCGGATGACGATCGATTTTTGGATTGTAGACTGTATTCATCGGCTATGAAGTGCCTTCATCATACTGCAGCATTGTATATCTCTGCATTGAAGAGCCGTGGCCTGCTTCTTGCCTAATCCGCGAGTAGCTGCAGCTCCATTGAATATTGATAGCGAGATTATCGGTGAACTGGCGGCAAACGCATGCACGATTTCGTGGCGGTCTGCGTGTTCTGTGTGGTTAGAGATTTAGGGTTCGATCTATTTGGCCCGAGCTCAGCGGATCGTGATACCAAATCCGATGCTGACACCAAAAAGACCATGATACCAACACGTATTCTTGACTGATTGATCACATGCACCAAAAACCACTGCTAAGGCACAAAATACTCGTTCTGAATACCAAGACAAGACGAAATCAACCGACTCACCCTCTTGTGAGCTCGTCCACTTACTGTCCGCGCACGAGCGGCGTGTTCTCGCCCGCGCGGAGCAGCGAGCTCTGGCGGGAGCGACGGCTCTTGACAACGAACGCGACCGCTGGCACAGCGACGACGACGCCCAGCACCAGTCCCCAGAGCGCGAACGTCTTGAAGCCACTACCAGAGCTGGCACCAGCAACGTCGGTGACCCCTGCCAAGACAGGCACACCTTCGATCTCGAAGCCGTCGAGGCACTTGGTCTTCGCCACCTGCGCGTACCACTTGGCCGCAGGGCGTGGGATGCGCGCCAGAGCGTTTGGTCCCGGCGTGATCTCGTCCTTCAAGCCCGTCTCGGACGTGAAGTTGACGTAGTAGAGTCCAAATCGAGGGTTGAACGAGCCCCACTCGTAGTTGTCATAGAATGACCAGGCAGTGTAGCCGATGACTGGGATGTTGAACTCCGTGATCGCCTTGTGCACTTGGTCAACGTAACCCTGGTAGTACCAGAGCTGGTCCATGTTCTCGATCGTCTCATTGCCGCACCAGCCGTTCTCCGTGAGCAAGATGTCCGCCTTGGTGTTGTACTTGTGCACCCACCTGATCATCTCCAGGTAGCCCGCAGGGTAGCCCGTGAACCACTTGCAGTTGTACTCGCCGAGGCTGTTCTTGCTGGACAGACGCGCGCCTTCGGGGGCACGCGTGCTGTCGACGCCCATGTCCTGCTCCCATCCGAGGGACAAGTCGCTGCACTTGACGAGCGAGGTCTCCGAGTCGCAGTCCGTCACGGTGTGAGACGAGTAGTGGTTGACCATGAAGAGATCGTACGAGTCCTTTACCATCGCAGCTTCCTCCGTGGTAAACTCTGGGAGGCGGTCGCCGACACGCTCGCGCATCACGTCCGGGTACTTGCCAGTCACGATGGGGATGAAGAACCAGCCGAATCCGAACTGGATGGCGCGCTCAGCCGCGATGACGTCACGCGGGTTGCTCGGGTCGAGAGGGTAGTAGAAGTGGTCGACCACCACGATGCCGATGCGCGCCTTCTCGTGGACCACGCTGCTCTTCTTCAGTTCGCGGAAGCGCTGCACCGCTCTGCCGTGCGAGAGCAGCACGTTGTGCGCGACAACGTACGCGTTCGTCTTGGAGTTGGTGTATCCTGGCGCCGACATGCCCGTCGCGTAGCCCTGGGCGACGAAGGACAATGGCTCGTTGAACGTCGTCCACATGTCCACCTTGGAACCGAACTCGTTGAACATGAGCTCGGCGTACTGGACGAAGTGGTCGACAATCTCCGGGTTGAGCCAGCCCTGTGGCGCGAGATTGTTGTGGAGCTCAGTCGGGAGGTCCCAGTGGTAGAGCGTCAGGATCGGCACGATGTTGCTGCGCTTGAGCTCGTCAATCATCGCGTGGTAGAACGCGATGCCTGGTGGGTTCGCCTTCATCTTCTTGGTAGCGACGTCCCAGTTCATCACGCGCGACCAGGAGATCGAGAAGCGGAACGAGTCCAATCCCGACGCGACCATGAGCTGGATATCGTCGTGGTAGCGGTGGTAGAAGTCGTCGGCGACGTTCGAGCACTGGAGACCAGGCTTCTCGCGGCAGAAGTCGTCCCAGATCGACGGCGTGCGACCGGTCTCGTTCCATGCGCCTTCGACTTGGTACGCGGCGGTGGCGGAGCCAAAGAGGAAGTCGTCCGGGAAGCAGCGCTTGGCGCTCGCAGAGGTGGTGACAGCGCTCGCAGTCGCAGCCGCAGCACCTGCGCTCACGGTCGCGAGCACGGCCGAGACGCCGGCCAGAAGCAGTTGCAGACACTTCATGACGGATAGGAACGTGACCAAACCCAGGAGTCGACGGTGAGAGTAGTGCTCGATGCCTAGCGACTTCGGAAGTGAGGACAGATTGAGCTGGGACGGAGGCCAGGACCGCGCGACTTCTGCCTGATATACCCGCCACTGCACCTCATGCCACTGATTGCATGGAGGGTGCTTGGGGGATAAGATAAGCGCGTCGAGATTTGCGCAGTCAGATATTTTGGAGGTGATGGAAAACAATGCGCCATCATTTTCAAACGACCGCCACTTCAACGTTGATGGTCGTCGCCTGCGCTGGTCGTCAACAGTGGGATCGGAGAGGTGATGGGCTGCTGAAACTGCAACAACGAAGCGCTCCATAAATTGATCGATTGGCTCTGAGCCAATCAAGTGAAGGTGTCCTTTCGCTGCTCTTGTGATGTGTGGTTTGACATGTGAACGCTTGCACAATTGCATTGCCGAGGCAACATGCATCCTGCATGTGATCAAAAGTGCTGGTGCTTGGATCGATCAGGTCAAGCGCAAAATTAGGAGTCAAGTTCAACATTTCACATTATTACGCGAGTTTTTAGACAGATTGCCAGTGAGAAGACCAGCGCTCTCACCTCTAATCACGACACCAGAACGAGCTTTTGATACCTGGACCAACCTGGACCAAACAACCAATCAAGGCGAAAGCTCTTTCTCAATGTCTGAGGCTCCGGGATACCGTCTGCTTACTGTCCACGCACAAGTGGGGTAGCCTCATCAGCGGTGCTCTGGCGAGCACGGTGGTGGCGCGTCAAGTACAGAATGATTGCTGGCACAGCGACGGCAAAAGCCACCACAAGTCCCCACAACACAATCGTCTTGAAGCCGCTGGAAGTGCTGCTAGTAGCGTCAATCTCATCGGTTTCGGCTACGACAGGCACACCATCGATCTCGATCCCGTCCAAGCACTTGGTCTTCGACAGTTGCGCGTACCACTTGGCCGCCGTGCGCGGAATGCGCGCCAAAGCAGTTGGTCCAGGCGTGACCTCGTCCGCCTTGCCGGTCTCGGACGTGAAGTTGACGTAGTACAAACCGAAACGCGGCTTGAACGACCCCCACTCGTAGTTGTCCATGAACGACCACGCGGTGTACCCAATGATGGGGATCTTGAGTTCGTTGATAGCCTTGTAGACTTCGCCGAGGTAGCTCTGGAAGTACCACAACTGGTCCTGGTTGTCAATGCTGTCATTGCCGCACCATCCGTTTTCCGTCAACAGGATCTCCGCCTTGGGGTTCTGCGCGTGCATCCACTTGATCGTCTCGAGGTAGCCTGATGGATATCCCGTGAACCACTTGCAGTTGTATTGACCATTTTCGTCTTTGCTAGACAGGCGAGCTCCTGGTGGCGCGCGACTCTCGTCGATTCCGAGGTCACTCTCCCATCCAAGTGACTGATCGCTGCACTTGACCGTCGAGAGTGGTGACTTGCAGTCTACCACGGCCTTGGTCGCGTAGTGGTTGAGCATGAAGAGGTCGTACGAGTCCTTCACGATCGCGGCTTCTTCTTCCGTGAACTCTGGGAGGTTGTCGCCGACGCGCTCGCGCATGATGTCTGGGTACTTGCCGAAGACGATTGGCGTGGAGAACCAGCCGAGCGTAAACTGGATCTTCCGCTCGGAAGCGGCAACATCCATTGGGTCACTGGCGTTCAGTGGGTGCGAGTAGTCGTAGTTGAGCACGATACTGATGCGCGCTTTGTCGTGGATGACGCTGGTTTTCTTGAGCTCGCGGAAGCGCTGCACGGCCTTGCCGTGGGAGATCAGCACGTTGTGCGTGACAGTGTACGCGTTCGTCTTGGAGTTCGTCATCCCCGGAGCCTCCCTGCCAATGCCGTAACCATGCGCGATGAACGAGTGCGGCTCGTTGAACGTCGTCCAGTAGTCGACCTTCGAGCCGAACTCTGTGAACATGAGCTCTGCGTATTCGACGAAGTGGTCGACGATCTCTCGGTTGATCCATCCTTGAGGTTTGAGCTCGTGGTGTAGCTCGGACGGCAAGTCCCAATGGTAGAGCGTCAAGATCGGCATGATGTTGTTGCGCTTGAGCTCGTCGATGAGCGCGTGGTAGAACGCGATACCTTGTGGGTTCGCCTTCATCTTCTTGGTAGCGGCGTCCCAGTTCATCGCGCGCGACCAGGAGATGCTGAACCGAAACGTGTCCAGTCCCGAGGCGACCATGAGCTGGATGTCATCCTTGTAGCGGTGCACAAAGTCGTCGGCGACGTTCGCGCATTGCAGACCTCTCTCGCGACAGAAGTCGTCCCAGATGGACGACGTACGACCCGTTTCGTTCCACGCGCCTTCGACTTGGTACGCAGCGGTGGCGGAGCCAAAGAGGAAGTCGTCCGGAAAGCAGCGCTTGGCGCTTTCGCTGGCCACATTATCAGCAGCAGTAGCAGTCGCGGTTGTGGTCGCGATCGTGGCGATTGCGCCAACGAGAAGCAAACTCCAGCTCTTCATGGCGGTCGATCACTCAGTGCGGTCTCGTGCTCTTGTGATCCTTCTCCCTCTTGGCACGCGGCGGGCTTTTCGAAAGTGACAGCGAGAGATCGAAGCGCGCGCGGGCGTCGTCATCGCGGAGGAGACGTCATCGGGAATAGTGGGCGTATTGTGCCGCATGCCACATGCGTGTGCCAAATGCTGGATGGATAGGCTCGCCATCATAGCATGAGGCGCTTCGGTCACTTGGAATTTTTGTGCGCGCTTGAACACTTCACAGTAAAATTTTGAACTTCAACCAAAACAGACACCCTCGTTCCCTAACATTTCAGTGGTGCGTACTTAAGACAATTTGTTTCTTTGGTTCAATACAATTGAGTTCCGTATTTAAACTAGATTCGTATTTAAAAAGGGGAGACGCTCGTCCCACTGCCATCACGTTGTCGGCTGCCATAACCGTCATCCAGGTCCGTACCGTACACGCATCAAATAGAGCGCCGCTCGCAATTTGAAGGCGAGATGCCACTTTCGTGCAGCAACAAAATGGGGGGAAAGCTCAGGACGCTCGCGTGGGTGCTCTGCGCGCACGCCGCCGCGCTCTTCCTCTTCACGACGGGCTTCTTCCTCACGCGCTTCGAAGTGCCGGACGTGAGTCAGTGCGACGTGCTTCCCCACGACGATGGCCGCTCCCTTGAGACTGCGCATCTGCGGCGCCAAGACGACGAGCACGAAGAGCTACGAGACGATGAAGCGCGCAACAAGGGGTGTTGGATGCCGCGGCGCTACAAGCGCGTGGTCTTCGTCGTCATTGACGCGCTGCGGTACGACTTTGTGAGCAGCACGTCGACGTCTGCTGCGCCTGCGGGCTTGGCTGCGCCATCATTCTATCTCAACCACCTCCCAGTGTTCAGCGACATGCTCGAGCGCAAGCCCAACAACTCGCTGCTGCTGCGGTTTGTAGCCGACGCGCCGACGATGACGATGCAGCGCCTGAAAGGGCTCACGACTGGCAGCTTACCCACTTTTCTTGACATCAAGGACAACATGGCGAGCACGGAGATCGCGGAGGACAATCTGATCCGCCAGATGAGCGAGCAGAAGCGCAAGATCGTGTTCATGGGCGACGACACGTGGGACGGACTCTATGCAAAGCACTTCACGCGCAAGTACTCGTACGACTCGTTCAACGTGAAAGATCTGGACACAGTCGACAATGGCGTGGTGCGCCATTTGTTCCCGGAGCTCCAGAACAAGGACTGGGGGCTGCTGATCGCGCACTTCTTGGGCGTTGACCATGTTGGACACACGCACGGCCCTAGCTCGCCCTTCATGACCAAGAAGTTGCACGAGATGAACGCTGTGATGGAGAAGCTGCTGGCAGAGATCGACGACGAGGACACGCTGCTGGCAGTGATGGGCGACCACGGCATGTCGGCTGACGGCAACCATGGCGGCGCCACTGACGAAGAGACCGGTGCTGCGCTGTTCCTGTTCAGCAAGAAGCCGCTGATCCAGAAGGACGAAAGCGCAACAGATTTATGGCCCAACGAGGTGCCGCAAGTGGATTTGGTGCCAACGCTGGCGCTGCTGAGCGGACTTCCGATCCCATTCGGCAACCTGGGAAGTGCCATCCCTCAGCTGTTTCTCAATGAAGATGATCATCAACGTGGACGCATGGCTTCATTGAATCATGCGTTAGAGCTGAATGTGGACCAAGTGCGACGCTATCTGTTTCGATATTCACGAGCATCAAAACTCCCCGAACGTGAATACGACACTCTCGAGAAGATCTACAGCAAGATCGCCAAGCTGAAGCAACAGCTACAGCAAGATCCGCATTATGGCAGCGAAGAGCCCCACTTGAAGTTGGCGCACTTGCAACAAGAGTTTCTGCGAGAGGCGCTGTCGCTGGGACGCTCGATCTGGACGCAATTCGATTTCTGCAACATGGGCTGGGGGCTTCTTTTCCTCGTGTGGTCACTGTGGCTGGTCGCTGTTGCTGGCGTTCAAGGACAAGGTTCAAGCTCAGCCGGTGGCAAAGATGAAAATCAGGGCTATTTCCCTCTTCGATGGAACCTCGTCGGCGCGCTCATCGGCTTCTTCTTCCCTGCGCTCGACGCGTTGGTCCCCATCCTCCCAGCAGCAGCGTTCTCGAGAGCTCTTGTAGTGGCAGTGCTCTTTGGATTAGCGGATTCAACCCTGCGCTCAAGCGTCGAGCTCAATATGAAGCGAATCAACCTGGCTGAAGCGGTTGCAAGGGTGTTCAGTGCCTCCACTATCGTAGCATTCGCGGTCGTGCTGCTGCATGTGCTGGCACTCCTGTCGAACAGCTACATCGTTGCGGAAGACAAGGTAATGACCTTCTTGTCGGTCACTGCGGGTTTCTTCCTGCTGTTCCAGTGCCAGCGCGTCGTGAACCAGACGAGCTCAAAAGTTGTTGCTGTTGCGAGCTGCCTCGTGCTGATCGCGTCCACGCGTCTTGCAAGCGCGCTCGATCCGCCCAACATCATTCAGTCCAGTGTCTCGCTACACAGAACCTATGCGCCTCTGGTGGTGACCGTGGTGCTGGCATACGCGACCACTTTCGCCGTGACAGGCAGCAATCTGTTAGCGCCTTCGTCATCATCACTGCGCGTGCGTTGCATGTTTGCCTCTGTTGTCACAAGCTGCGTGAGCTGTGCTGCGTACTGGTCGCTCTCGCCAATGGAGTCGGCATTCATGAGACTGTGGCTGCCTCGATCTGTGTTCCTCACTGCACTCGGTGGGATTGCATTCCATGTTCAGCGCGGAGTGATGCAGCAACTTCGATTGGGATCGTCACAGAAACAGGAGACCCCGCAATATCTCAGTGTCAGCCCCGAGTACGTGCTCATGGTGTTCCAGGTCGTCCCTGCGTTCATGCTGGTGCTTGGCCCCACGTCACCGCTCTCCGTGTTGTGCCTCGTGCTGCAGTGCCTCAGCTTCGCAGCCATCGCCCGCCTCTGTCATACCAGCAGCAGCAGCCGCGAGAGTTCTTCGTCTTCGCACTCTTCTGCGCATCGCAGTCTGCCTCTATCGTGGATCTTCCTCTGGAGTACGATCTGCTACCAGTCGTTCTTCTTCACGGGTCATCAAAACACATTCACGAGTCTCCAGAACGCGGCGGGCTTTGTCGGCTTTGACGACTTCCACTTCTACTGGGCTGGCGCGCTGCTGGGCTTCAACACGTTCGGTAACTACCTGCTGTGGCTGCTCTTCCTCCCGTTGGCGATCGCGCAGAATGGTCCTCATCAACAGTCTTCGAGCACAAACCAGGTAAGCAAGCGCCAGGTTCCAGCGAGTGTCGTGACGCTCTCGCGTTGGTGGCAAGCCTGCTTCGTGGTCGTGCTGTACTTTTCTCTCAATGCGATAGTGTCGACTGCTTTCGTGGCGCTGCAGCGGCGCCATTTGATGGTCTGGGCGATCTTCGCGCCAAAGTTCATCTTTGACGCCATTGCGCTGCTGGTTGTGGAGCTCTTGCTGATTCTCACGTCGCTTCATGTTCTGGCATTGCGCTGTTGACCTATAGACTTGCATACCCTTTCAAAATAGATGCATGAAATGAATGCTAACTTTGTCATTTTAGCTCAGCTATTTTTTGTATTTGCATAAACCTTTATCAAAAGATAATTTGAGCTGTTCAGGTCCTTCTTTTGTCGCTTGTTTCATCTGAAAATGGGCGGCGGAGGCAAGAAGCAGGACGACGCACAGACAAGCGCGGCGGCGGGGCCGGGCTTCCCCGTCGGCGCGACGCTCGTTGCGCGATGGATGGGGCAAGCGGAGCGCACGTGCGTCGTCATCGACCGCAGTGAGTGGTTGCAGAGAAAGAGGGATAGAGCGCGCGTGCTAACGACTATGACCCAGCGCATGCTAACTCAAATGTGTGCGTCTATATGTGTGTGTATCTTTGCTCGACAGGGGCGATCGGCAAGGACAAGTTCAAGTACTACGTGCATTGGCATGAGGTAAGTGTGATGCAGATAATGCTGAGCGTACATTGGTGATCTGCGTGTCAGGTATTAACCGTGTGTGCGCGGGGTCTGTTTGCTGTGGCTGTGCAGTTTAACCGCCGAATGGACGAGTGGATCAACGAGCACGAGATCGTGCGTCAGGGCACGGATGAAGGTACATTGCGATACATGACAAACCACGATAACTACACTACTACGCGGTGCCAATAAATGGTCCATGTGCGTGCGATTGCCCACCCGTAGAGATGAAGAACCTGCAGGAGAAGGACGCTAAGGAGAAGGAGAAGCAGCGCCGCGCGACGGCGTCCAAGAACACCACTTCCAAAGCTGCGGACGCTAGTGCTGCTGCTGCAGGTGGAGAGGACGGCACTACCGCTGGATCTGGCGCGCCTCGCAGCACGCGCGCGCAGAAACGCAAGGCGCCGTCCGCGGACGACCACGAGTTCGCGCCGCCCGACGAGCACGACGAGCACGAAGGCATGGACGCGGCGAGTATCCGCGAGCACGAAGAAGTCACGAAAGTCAAAGTACGTGTTATTGTGGAGTATGCGGATGGAGAGGGGATGTGATAGGACGATAGCGCTGACATTGACTGACACCCTACTCTGTTGTAGAATGTCCGCTTTGTGGAGATCGGCCGCTACCGCATGGCCGCGTGGTACTTCTCGCCGTTCCCGAAAGAGTTCTTCCCCGACGGCAACATCGACTGTGTACGTTGTGTTGTTTGTGCGAATTTGTCTGAGTCTCATAGTGAGCTAACTCTTTGTATGTTATTTGGCTATGCTCAGCTCAACTTCTGTGAGTTCTGCATGGCGTTTTTCGTGCACAAGCGCGAACTCGCGCTCCACCAGCAGCAGAAGTCTTGCGCGCGGGTACGTTGCCATCCCTTGCTATCACTTGTTGGGCTCAGCTGACTTGACCGTTGGCTCATGTTCTACTTGTTTTGTTCTCTGTTGGTTAGCATCCACCTGGGAACGAAATCTACCGCCACGAGAACCTGAGCGTCTTTGAAGTCGACGGCGCCGTGTCCAAGATCTACTGCCAGAACCTCTGCTATTTTGCCAAGTGAGTGTTTATATCTAGTTTCTTGTATGTATCCCACCCAGTCTGGCATCTAATGGCTCACACACCTCACTGCATTATGGTTCATATTGCTCTATCCAGACTCTTTCTGGACCACAAGACGCTCTACTACGACGTGGACCCATTCCTGTTCTACATCGTCTGCGAAGTGGACACGCGCGGGTTCCACCCGGTGGGCTACTACTCGAAGGAGAAGTACTCGGAGCTCGGGTACAACCTTGCGTGCATCCTCACGTTCCCGTGCCACCAGCGCAAGGGCTACGGCAACTTCATCATCCAGTTTTCCTACGAGTTGAGCAAGAAAGAGGAGAAAGTGGGCTCGCCCGAGAAGCCGCTCTCGGATCTGGGGCTCGTGAGCTACCGGAGCTACTGGACAAAAGAACTGCTGCGCATCTTGAAGGAGTACCCGGAGAAGGAAGTGTCGATCATGGAGCTCACAAGGGTATGCATTTGATACTATGAGCTGGTTGGTGTATGATGAGCCTCGTTAACAGAGTCGTTGTGTTTGCTTGATTGTGCAGATGACATCGATCAAGAACGAGGACATCATCGCGACGCTGCAGCACCTCAACATGATCAAGTACTTTAACGGTCAGTACGTGTACGTCGTGCCGGAGCAGCTGATCGAAGAGCAGCTGAACAAAGTCACGAAGAAGGGGCCGCAGGTGCTCCCGGAGAAGCTGCACTGGGCGCCGCTGCATCTCGACATCAAGCGCGACAAGTGGTCGCTCAAGACCATGTCCGCCGAGAAAGAGGACTAACGTGTGAATGGAAGAAGAGAGATGAGGATTCGAGGTGAGGGATGCGAAGGTTGAGATTTTAATATATGGTGGGTGGACTCACTTTTGTTTCTTCTTTCGAACTATACACAGTGATGCTGCTACTGCTGATGGTAGCTCTTCACTGACTTCGTCCCTCTTGGTCTTCCTTCCGGTGGTGGTGGATGACAACAACTAACTGCTACTGCACACATACGAAGTTTGTTTAGGCACGCTACGGGTGGAAAATGGATCATCTCTATACATCCAAACACGATTCAACATCTACAAAAACACGACTGGTGTCGCTCCATGCGAAGAATCACGATACCATCGTCGCGGAAACCATCGCTGGAGTATTAGAAGGAGTCACCGTCGTCGCCACTGAGCCGCCACCACTGCCGTTGGTGAGGAGGCTCTCGTACGCCGCTTGGAACTGCTGCTTCTGCGCGGGGGTCATCTCGCTCTGCGCGGTCTCGAGCACGTCTTGGAGCCCGCCGCCGGGGATGCAGAACGAGCACTGGAGGTGGTACCATTCCATGAGCATGAAGCCCTCGACGTGGATGAACATGACGCCGAGCTGCCACTCGCCCTGCGCGATCGACGACGAGCACACCTGGCAGGTCGTGGTGGACGTGGGTGCGATGCGCGCCACGGCTTCGTCGCAGCGGCTCCAGGCGCTTCGGCCGCGGGCACGAGGTGGCGGCGGCGGTGGCATCTCCATTTCCGTAGCCATTGTGGTGTGAGGTGTCTTGTCTGTCGTGAGCTTGTCTTGTTTGTGTTGCAGTCTTCAATTCGGACTGGGAGACGAGGACGAACGGAGAGATAGAGATGGAGATGGAGAGGTCGGGCACCAACTCTGGCTGACTGGCTTTGCTACGTGGCTGCTTGACTGACTGACTGAACGGTTGGATGGATGCGCTTGGGGCTTGAGCGTCGAGTTTGCAAGTGCTGCAGATGAGACAGCGAGCACCACGATGCGGAGAGGAGCAGCACCAGGTACACTGTAGGAAGGCGACTCGAAAGAACGATACGCGCTGGCCCAGAAACGAGTCAGCTCTCGGGATGTGAGAGTACAGTAGCAGAGGCGAAGAGTGAGTGGTGCGTCGATCCGCCACGACGCTACGGGACTGGGTTGCCAAATGGATTGATTCTACGCTTTGGGACGGACGAACGGACGGACAATCGCTCGCTCGGTTGATCGGTCGGCCGGTCGCTTTTTCCTCAGTGCGAGCTGTTTTCGCGTTGGCGCCGGCGCGTCGTGGTGTTGCTTGGCTCTCTGCGCTCTACTTCTTCTGGTTCAGTTCTGGTTCAGTGCAGGCGCGTTCGCTCGTTCGCTCGTGCGTTGGATTGACAGTTGAGCAACGCGTGAGAAGTTGAAGGCGAGAAGGAAGAGAAGAATACCCCACGAGAAGCCCGATTGAGCCACACACGCTGGCTGCCTCCTTCCTGTGTGTGTGTTCTTCGTCTTGCTCTGTTGAGTGAGTATCCAAATCTCCAAATCCAAATCGAGCTCCCCTTTCTCTGCATGCCCCTGTTTGTTTGCTATGGAGCAAACAGTTGGGGCTGGAAACGCACAGCAGACATTATTCTCACATCCCATTGATAAGAAATAAGAAACGCAGCAGCTTGTGCGGCTCTGGCTATCGGAAAGAGAAGAGAGAAAGAGAGCAAACAAACAGCAGCTCCTGGGGAACGGTGCCAAAATGGTCCTAAAAGAGCAACACCGATGCTCATTTTCGATCAACTCGCGGCTTTACTGGTATCCGATACTTCGCATCTGGTGGGCTGGTTTTCGCCATCTCCATATGGCTTTCAACACCACTCAACAGGCTAAAAGTAGGTAACGCATCCAATGATCAATCCCAACCCCAGGCGCTGCTGTGGTGGTCAATTCTGAACACCGCGCCTTTACAAGTTCAACCAGGTGGCGCGCACGCGTTGGACCAAAATGTAAAGCAAATGGCATGATGTTGTTGCTCAAAGGTGGTGCATTGGCTGGACTGGCTCTTTACACCATGCACATGTCAATTCAATAGGATGCGAGCCAACACAACAGCAAGCAAAGGCGCGCAGCAATCAAATGAAAAGGCGCGAGTGTGGCATGAATGTCGCTGGTGGGTACGTTTCGCTCGCGCCGTCATTGCACAGAATGGGCCAATCATGAGCGTCAAAGGTGCAAGTTTTAACCCAATCAGGTGGCTTCATGAACTGGCTATCAAGCGCTGCTGTCAACCCAACATGGCTACATTCTACTCTGAAGAGTGATGAGATTGATCGGATCGACTTGCTGGTGACAACAGTCACCCATTCGCATTCAATCGCATACATTGACATTCATATTATAGATAGCAACTCTCATACATTCCCTCTTTTGCATTGCACTTCCTCTTCGTTCACGCCTACACGCCTCGTTTCAAACTCAGTTGGTCGGCTGCAAAGAATTCGTGCATCGCCAGTCCCTCGCCTCTGTGTTGCGCTCATGCTGCTCTTCGCATCTTCGCTTTTGTCTTCTTCGTTTGGTCACATCGTCCACATATATCCAAGTACACTAGCTGACTGGAGTCGTCTCACCCATCCGCTGCTCTTGCTGGATTTGTTTCCCTTCCTCTTACGAAAGAGAAGCAGGAAACGGAGGGATGAGGCAAAAAGCGACCAGCTATCTCAGGAGCCACACTACATGAAGTCGTCGGCGCCGCTGCTGCCGTCCTCCTGGTTGTCCAGATGGACCGCCTGGAAGCGCTCATTGCTCACGCGGATCTCGTCCTCGCTGTCGTCGTACTCGACCGTGTCGGCGTCCGCATCCACATCTGCGTCCACGTCGGCAGCGCTGTCCACATCCGCATCGTCGGCGTCGCCAAAGTCGTCGTCCGCGCCGTTCGCCAACGAGCCCGTGACGCCGCCCACCGTCGAGTGGTACAGCCGCACCGTCGGCGGACCGGGGAGCGACTTCTCGTTCTTCGACCACACTTTCCAGCCGTCCTCCGGGGGCGACTCCATCTCAATGTGGCACTGCACAAAGTAGTAGTCTTCGTCCGACATCGTTCCCAGCAGGTTCTTGTTCGGCGAGTACGAAATGTACCACCGACGCGCCTTGCTCGGCATGCAGCAGCGGAACAACGTGTACTCGACGCCGGTCGCTGGACTCACGTACGCGAACGTCGAGCAGTTGTCGTGCGTGTGTGACGTGCTCTTGTACACGCCGTTCACGTCGTCAAAGCCCGCGCCTTCGACAATGTAGCTCCGCTCTTCGTCTCGGTACGGGATGTTCAGCACTTCGCCTAACCGGATCAGCGTGTCCTGCTTCGCAGGCTCACGGAAAAGCACAGCGAGACGACCACCGAGACTCGGCTTGAGCGACTCCACGCGAAGCCACTCGTACATCCACTCCCACACGCTCCGGTGCTCCTCGAGCCACGTCTTGACGAGCGCGATCTTGCTCTGCAGCTCCAGGATCGTCACGATCTGGCGGTACACAAAGAGCGGCACGTGGTTGTTGTTCACGTACCGAAGACGAATCTTCTCGCGGTTCTCTGCCGTCGCGATCAGTCCAAACTCCGGGTTCACCAGCGCCATCTCAACCAGCTCCTGCTGGAAGTCAAACTCGTACGACAAGAGGTTCTGGATCACCTGCGTGCACACCTCCACGACTGGCTGACCCTTCCAGCCCGTCTCCGTGCTGTTCATGCAGTGCAAGAGCGAGCGCAGCAGCATCGCCGACGTGTTGCGATCCCCGATACTGATGCGAAGCAGGAGATCGCCCACCGTCTCTGCGTCTTCCTCCAGGGCGGAGTCCAGGAACACGTCGTTTAGCAGCGCGCCACGGCTGAGCGGGTTCAGACCGCTTAAAATGGTCGACGCAGGCGGCAAGTTGCGCGTTTGCCGCTTGAGGTCCTCGCCAAATCCAAACGCGCGCAGATCCTGGAGCACGTTCTTCGTCGACGTGGCCGCGATGTCCGTGTAGTACGTCAAGAACCCATCCAGCTCCATGCGTTGCGTTGTCTCGTTGTTTCCATATTTCATCAGCATGGCACGCGCATTTTGCTCCAGACCCGTGCCGTTCCCCACGCTGTTCACAGACGTTCGAAGGTACTTAACCAGCTCGTCCACGCCCAAACCTCCATTGACCTGGTAGTCTTCAAAGACCTCGGTCAACGCTTCGTCAGCCTTCTCAGACAAAGTCACACGGTGAGGGCTCTGCGCATTGCTCTCGGCCAGCAGCGGCTCTGTGCTGCGACGTGGGAGCCCCAAGATCGCGATGATCGCCTCGAGTAAATACTGGTAATCAGGCGACGCGTAGCGGTTCGTTGTTGGTGGGATGTGCGACGACGGGAACGCTTCCTTGATCGCACTCGGCGCTCGGTCGCTCAAGAAGAAGTTGACTAATCGAGCGATCATGTCGCTCTTCTGCAGGCACTCGCGCACAGTCGCACTGATCTCCGCGCAGTTGCGGATCAGCATGAAACACTCTTCCAAGTGCGACTGCTGCATGACCGACGTCTGGTCCAAGAATTCGGCAATGGCCTCCACGAATCGTCGCAACACGACCACATCGGTGTTGTCCTTGCTGACCTTCAGGTGCGCATCGTACGCTGTCAGTGCTCTCGACACCAAGTGCACAAACGACTGGCGCGCAATCGAGTCTGGGCACTCAAAGACAAGTCCGCGGAGCCACTGGATGCGCTTCGTTGTCGACAACGCATCGAAAAAGCGCACGCAGATCTGCTTGTACTTGACAAACTTCGCAGCCAGAACCGAGATCCACCGAGCGATTCCGTGCTTCTCTCTCGAGTGAAGGAGCACGCTGAGCACAAATTCCACGCCCACATCTGTCAACGTGGTCTGGGTCACTTCGTCGGAACGAGTCTCGGTGAGCGACGTCGGAGCAGCAGGAGGTACAGACAAGGCCGCATCCCCTGGAGCTGCCAACTCTGCTGACTGCTGCTGTGCGTCCTTAATGTACTTTGATTGCACCATTTCTCGGAGAAACTCGTGGAACTCGACGTCGAACAGGTACGAGTTCTGCAAAAACACTTCGTTCGACTTCCAGACTTCCGCTTCGTACTCGCAGCGGACTTCTTCGTCTGTCGAATCGTCGGTCATCGCTTCCGAGCTGTCGTCACCATCAGGATTCGTCACTGGGATGACCTTTTCGTAGAAAAGCATCAACGCATTGCTAAACACCTCCATCTCCATGGAATTGCTGGATCCGTGCCACGAGCGCCGCTGGACACCTCCAAAGCACTCGGTCTCGATGTTAGCGGGGTCAAATGGCGACACGTCTTCATCGTCATACTTGAACCACTTTTCAGAGACGTGGTCGTAAATGAACGAGTAGTAGTGCCCACCTTGCGCCACGCCAGAGTGCACAAGGATGCCCTTCAGACGATACTCGAAATTTGGATCCAGTTGAGTGGCTGCGTCAGAGTCCTCCGCGCGCACTTGAGATGCTTTTGCTCCTCCGGTTGGCGAGGTTGGTGATGCTCCTGCATTCGGATCTCTCCCGTTGGTCTCGCCCATGAAGTCGTCCGATGTACTCGATCCTGCTTCCGAGACAACGTCTTCGTCCACAGCGCTGGCATCTGGAGTTCCATTTGAAGACGCTTCAAGCTCTTCAATACCTGCCTTCGTGTACGGCTTCATGTTCAGATTCATCGGGAACGAGCATCGGTTGTTCAGTTTCACTGTTTCAAACGTCGTGTAGTCCAAGTCGAAGCGCTTCAAGTGCAAGATCAGGAAATTCGGAAGCTCCCCAAAGCACGTTCTTCGCACCGCCGCTTTCTTCGTCGCGCACAATTCGCACTCCACCTTGTTGTCGCCGTCCATGACTTCGCCTTCCACGAACCCCGCAAGCGATTCCTCGATGCTTTCTTTGCCACGAATTTGCAGTTCCAGGCGAATAAACGGCTCTTCGCGCTCATATCGATGTCCACAGTCCTTAGGCAGCTTCTGGGATATCAGCTTACCACTCAGCGCAGCTTGAAGGCACTTTGGACCTTGTGGAGTGCTCTTCAGTCCGGTCTCTAGTCGATCGAGCAGCTTATCACAAAACTCAGTGGCATCATTCTGTTGGTACACGGAGAACTCGAGATTGAGGCACTTGCACGATTCCACGAACGCCTTCGGGTTGTAATACCGCATCTCGCTGTCGCGGAGGTAACAAAACGTGCGCTGCACCTGGCGCAGCACTTCGAGTGTTGCTTCCGTGCCAGTTAGCTCGCTTTGCAAGATCGCATACCGCCCATTTTCGTTTCCTGGACGTCCCTCAGATAGCACAAAGCTCGCTTCACCTCCATCGTCGTATCGCAAAGTATGGCGTCCACTCAAATCGTCGTAGCCAACGACATTCGCTTCGTACACACGTCCACCGACACATTCCACAGCCACACGGAAGCCCACAAGCCGTTCAGGTTCCTTTTCGACCTCCGCTTTTGTCGGCTCCTTCGGTTGTGGGCGAGGCGCAACTTTCGCAGCCAGCAACCCTTGTCGCAGAGTGGGCTGCATGAAAATCTGCTGCAGGAAAGAGTTCATGTAGCACGAGCAGCCTTGATTCTTCAGCCCAACGTGTTCGCCGATTCCACGGGTTTCCACGTTACTCTCTTGTCCCCACTTGAACTGGAGCGAATCGCTTCTGGTAAACAGTCGACTCAGACGCACTTGCAGATCCTGCAAAATGCCAGCATTCGAAGAGATCGCTGTAGCCAGTAGCTTAAACGCTGGTCGTCGCGTCTCGAGCGAAACACAGAGTGGACACCGTTGACGATCCACCGACGGAAGCGTAAACAGGCACTCTTCGTACACGACGTCCACCACTCCACGAGCTAGCTCCTCTCGCGCCTCAACGTTGAAGACCAGCGCGTCGCGTAAAAACTCCAAGAACCCGATCAGAACCTCGACAGACCTCTCATTGCACGCCAGGAACTTGTTGGAGAACCCAGCGCGGAGTTTGTTTAGCACTGTCTGTGCCAGCGCTTTGCAAATCAGAGAAGAGCCTTCGACTTGAGCCAGGAAACGCAACATTTGAGAATACTGATCGCATGATACCACCACCAGCTCGATGTGGTCGACTGATTCGATCATCTTGTCAAAGATCAAGTTCGCAGCGTTTTTCGAAGCCTTGCAAACCGATTGGAGAGACGAGAGCCATTGTTCGCGCACTTGGTCCGACTCACTTCGCATGAGAATCGTTGCGATCAGTCCTTGGAGCTCGACTGAAGCCATGTACTTGTCAGCAGCTTCGTTCGCGATCGACACGATCGAATCGACTGTTTTGATTGCATCGATCAGGATGCGAGGCGTGATTTTCTTGTCAGCATTTTCTTTCGACCGGTTGTGCTCGGACACAACCAGCTCGGAGATCTTCTGTACCAGGCTGTCGTAGCTGCTTTGCTCGATGACAATCTTCGACTTCGTGGCTCCGACATCTGCATCCGCTTGTGGGGAGATCACAGTGTAGTCCGCTTCGTCAGCCTCATTGGAGCCCACAAACGAGAAATACAACTCACTGTGACCCGAATCAAACAGGCAGAACTTGAGGATGCGAAGCGCAACGGCAGCTCCTTCGTTGAAAGAGCTCGTGTGGAAGTTTGCCTTCACGAAATACGACAGCACTTCGTGGAAGCCTCCGCCGTGGATGAAGCGTCGAAGGTACGAGCGAGCAAACGCGATCTTCGTGTTGTCCGCGGGGAGGAGGAGCGCGTCCATGATCTGGAGCGTGTAAATCGCCTTGTGGTGCGAGTTTGTCTTCAGCAGTGCTGACCAGTCTTCTGCTTTCCCACTGGTGCTTGCTCCGTTCTCTGACGGCGAGCTCATGTTCACATCGTCGTCCCAACTGTCTTGGAGTCCAATGTTCGATACCCGATCCAGCAGTTCAGCAGCTGTCGGGATTTTCTTCAGGAAATTCCACAACGATGCGTGAACAGACTGCCCAGCTACAATGTCCAGAATCCGGAAGAGGATCTCAAAGTACGAGCCGTCACGCGCGATGATTGATCCAGGATGATGCCCTGTCGATCCATCCATCACCGGCGTCATCGGATGGTCTTGATCAGCAGTGAGAGACCCTCGCTGGACAATCGAGTTGAACAAAAGCACGCGCAACTCTGACGTCTCGTTGATATTCAGCTCCGCGAGCGTCTTGTGGTCCCCTGAGATCGCAGAGCCACCTGAGAGAATCTTTGTCTGCTGCAGAGGATGCCCCACGACTTTCTCCAGCTGCTTGCGGAACAGCCACAACGTTTGATTCGCATACACAACAGCTTGGGTTGTTCGAATCGAATTTTCTTGATTCCCGCTCGGAGACACACCAGGACCATTCATTCCAGCATTGTTGCCAGAGGACGAAGACGTCGGGATTCGCTGCGCCACGATCTTCACGTTGAAATACGCCCCACGTCCACTCATTCCATGCGCGACAAACTGCTGCTTCTTCCTAGGATTCGTCACCAGACCGCTCAAGAGATTCGTGCACTGCTGAACAAGCTTGAGCGATTCCACGGAACTGTCGTGGATGTCCGAGAGTTTCTGGAAGACGCGCTGAAGGAAATCCTTCACACTCGTGTCCACATACTCGTCGTTCCCGCCCAAGTCATCCGAGAACCGCTCGTACACACGGAGTAGCTCCTTCGTTGCCAGCTCGGAAACATCGATCGGTGCTTCGAATGCAATGCGCCATAACGCATCGATCCCAAGCACATTCAGCATATCCTCCTTGTTTGGCGCAACGCCGCCATTCTGTAGCTTTTGGTGTGCATTCAGACCCACAAAGTAGGTGTGGAAGCACTTGTACCCTAGGCATCCCAGCGTCTTGAAGTCCGTCTGCTTACACAGCAGCTCGTTGAAAATGTACAGGCAGACATCAATGTTGAATGCAGTCGAGATCGTGCCAATCGACGCCCCTGCTCCTCCATTCCCGACCGACTGTTGCTGCAGTTGCTGCTGACCACGCACGCTGGTCTGGTTGAAGAAGATCAGGCAAAACTCTCTCTCAGCTGGGGACGAAGACAGAACGTTCCAGAGCCGGTCGATCTGGGAGACCGTGAGCTCCAGTTTCGGGGACTTGACGTGAACATAATGAATCAGCTCCAGTCGGTGACCGATCGACGTGCGATAGCTTGAGCTCTGCTTCTCTGCACACCGCTGCACAAACGCAGCCAACTCGTCAAAGAGCAATGACACCAGTCCATGCTCAGCATCGATCGACTCGACGATGAGCGCTTGGTCAATTCGGTACGAGTCGATCAAAAACTTGAGCAGCTCGAGCGACTTCGAGGCAACTGAATCTCGATCAGCAGTCGAGTTCAAAACCGCAGGATCTGGCGAGGACCCTGTTGGCAGGAAACACGACCGCTTGATTCCTTCAATGCACTCGCTCAAGAAAACCTTTCGCAGCGGCTCTCCATACTCGCTTCGCAGTCCTTCTTGGAAGAAATCACGGAGACTGCGACTTAATCGCACATTCGCGATGCTGCAGTGCATCTGAATCGACCACAGCAACTGCAGAATCGCAGTGGTGACGTCGGAACTCCGATCCATGAGAAAACTCGGCGAGCTCGTCGCCAGTCGTTGCAAAAACGACATGAGTTCTGGAAACTGCTCGTTCCGGCGCAGGTTCCCACGCAGCGATTCATGGATGCTTTCCACCAAGTGCAGCAGCAGCTCGTTCGTGAGGTAGGGGACCGTCGCAATCAAGAGAGTGTGGATTTCGTCCACCAATGTCTGGTCTTTCTGGATACACGACTGCCAGATCACATCCAAATAGTGCGCGTTCAGCTTATTGGTCTCCGCGAGAAACTTCACGAGCAGCGCGCTTCTCGACACGACTTCACGATGGATACGGTCGCCAAAGATCTCCTCGACGACTTTCTTCTCAAACACCCAGGAGCTCAAGATGTAATCCAAGCGCGTTTGGTCTTCTTCGCCGTTTTCCAGCACAGACTCCGGGATGAGCTCGGGGGCGGGAGCTACACCTTTCCCGGTCGGCACCCAGTTGTGCGTCGGAGGCAAATATTCTTCGTACTGAGACTGGTGCTGGTAGTAATCAATATCTTGGTCCGAGCCTGGCTGCATCTTGTCTGCCTCGGAGATGAACCACCACTTCGAGCCGCTCTTCATCGTGCAGCAGAAAAGCGTAAACACCTGATCCGTTCCTTCACGCTGGTACACGTACGTCGCGGTGGTCGAGTCGGGTTTCAGAACATACACGCCATTCAACATCGCTGTCCCGGCGTTGCGAACAATGTAGCGCGGTGGGAATGATCTTGACGCGCGCGCACAGTTGACGATGAGATTGATCTGCTCCAGTCCAAACAACCGCAGCGGTAGCGACGTGGACTCGACGTAGCGCTGGGTGAGCTCGAGCCACAGCTTGTTGATCGCCGCTGCCGACACGACCCCCGAATCCACAAGCCGCCGGATGATCGCGAGAACAGCTCCCACCGCGTCGCTCGACTCTTTCTTCAGCACGGAGTCGGAAATTTTCGTGAAATACGTCATAATTAACACACATATCTTTGTACAAATCGTGTCGGCGATCGACGTGCGGAACTCGAGCAGCGCTTGCAGCAAGATTCGGATGTCTTCGCTCTCCATCACCGCTTCGAGATCTTCGTCTTCTTTGCTGCTCACCATCATCTGCTCCAGCGTATTGAGCAGCAGCGTAAAGCCTTGCAGCTCACAGAACGCTGCAATGCACTGCGCACGCACTTCCGGAGCCCCTGGGACCTTATTCCAATAGCTGCCGATCATCGCGGAGGTGCGCAGGTCCTTGTAGAAAGTCTTTTTCTTGTTGAAGACCATCACGAGGATCGGAAGCGCTTGGAAGTACTTGCCCGCTTTCAATTGCGTGACGATCAACGGAATCGAGACCGACAGGCATTGCGTTACGCACGACTTCTCAAACGACCCGATCTTGCTCGTGCTATTAACGCCAAAAGAGCAAACAAGGATACGAGAGAGAGAGAGATAGCGTGTCATTAGCATCGGATCGACTTTCACAAATCGAGAAGCGAATAGATAACACACGAAAACGGCACGTACTGCTGGTCGAGCATGATGCTGATGATCTTTGGGAACGCAAACTCCAAGAAGAGCTGGCTCTCGGGACGATCAATGTGGCTCAGCGCCGAGTTGAGCGACTTGACCGCATTCTGCCACCCGACCGTCGATTTCACGCGCAGATCTTCTTGCACAATGTGGAACAGCTCGAGCTCTTCTTCCTCCATCTCGTCGTCTACAGATAGCAAACAGCATCCATTACCAGGTGAGGAAATCACACACAAGCGAATCTACTACTACTACACCACGAAAGATCGTTTTCCTCTTTCTTGCACAAGCACACACACGAGCTGCAGCACGTACCGTTTACTGAGTCTTCCTGCGATTTCTTGCGCCGCTTCTGGTTTTCGTTCTGGTCTGCGGGCGATCTTTCCATCGCGCGAAGATGCAGTTTCTTCTCCGTGGCTTGACAAAACTGGGTCGTGGTCGTCGTCTCTTGCTGCTGTTGTGGTGCACCTGTATCCGCACTGCCCTCGCGTGACTTCTTGGTCGTCGTCGGGCTGTCGTCGGTGGAAGAGCTGGAGCTCGCGCGCTTGGGAATGCTGCCCTCCGTGTTCGTGGAAAGCGATTGGCGAGGTGCTGCTGGCGATCGTCGTCACGTCACGTCTCGCGCGTCGCTCGTCGTCGTCGTCGCTGCTACTTCGGCAATCGCGTTCTCCTTCCTGCGGGTCTGTCACTCGCTCCTTTCTTTCCTTTCGTCGTTGCGAAAAAGGGAAAGTGGTGGTGGTGGATACTTTCTCTCTCTCTCACTGTGGTGGGTTCGCTTCAAGCTCCTTCCCCTCTCGCTCGTCCAGTCACTTGAGAAGCAGAAAACACACACCTGTATGTGCGCTTACCAGACCCTCTGTGCGTCTCGCTGCGTCCGTCTCGCCTCGCCGGCGTCTCTCGTTCGCGCGCTCCGTGCTGCTGCTCACTCACTTGCTGCGTGCGAGCCGACTGCTTCTGCTTTTTCCACCCCGCCGCTTCTTTCATCAAAAGCAAAAGGGGAGGAAAGATTGTTCTTCGGGACAATCACCTGCTATCATATTCTTGTGTGTTATGTAGCGCAAACATTAGAATTACTTTTTATCCGGTATCTGTTTGCAAATTTGTAGAATGATTCAATACAACATCCGTAGCCAAGACTCTATTTCTTTGTTTGTGAGCAGTTAGTTTTAAGCAGGTATTTCTGTGTCAACCCATGTGGATTATGATCCCTTGTTGAAGTGAAGGGAATTTCGGGATCGCACTCACGAAGAGAATTTCGGGACCAAAATCGCCTTTGCGCACGGGACACATACAACATGAACAACCAAAGAAGCAAATTGAATGCCAATGCAGAGCCTGGAGGTGACGACGGCGCTGCTCTCGCCCACGATGCGCAGCAGCGAGGAGACGCGACGCGCGCTGCTGCAGCGCCAGCGGGAGAAGATGCGCGCCGAGGACATCGAGACCGACGTGGAGGACGAGGACGACGAGGAGCTCTTCCTCACCAAGCTGCAGGAGAAGCTGCTGGAGCGCATCGACTTCCTCGACCAGAGCTTCCTCGTGCTGCGCGCCAAGCAGATCAACTACGTCGCGATCCGTCTGCACGAAGCACTGGAGCCGAAGCGAGACGCAGACACGAACCTCATCCAGGCCTGGACGATCCAGCCGCAGATCAACATGAAGATCAAGATGAACACGCACATCCAGGTGCTCAAGCTCTCCACGATTCTCCGCGAAGTACAGTGTCTGCGTCTGCACCAGCAGTCCGGACTGCGCACCGCGATCGAAATGGAGATCTTCCCGTCGCTGCGCTCGATCGAGGTGCTGCAGACGCAGATCACAGCGCTGCGCAACGTGCATTTCTTTGCGAGACAGCTGCGGTTCCTGCACATTGAGCAGACGGACATGGACGAACTGCGGCAGATTCTCTCACCGCGCAGCACAGACGACGAGAGCTCTTTTGTCGCGTGGAAATGCCTCAAGACATTGCAAATCAACTGCTGCGCGCTGCTCTCTGTCGACAAGTCTGTGAACCAGCTGCAGGCGATCACGCACTTGGACTTGGGGTGGAATCGCATCCAGAGCTTTGAGTTGCCACTGCAGACCCCGACGCTGGAAGTGCTCCATCTCTGCCACAACAAGCTCCGCGAGGTGCCGCCGATCCAGTCTTTGCAGCGTCTGCGGGAGCTCGATTTGTCGGTGAACAAGATCAAGTCACTACGAGGCCTCGAGAAGCTTGCATCCGTGGAAGTGCTCGATGTTTCGCACAACCAGATCCACTTGATGGCCGAGGTGGAGCTGCTCGTGCATTTGCGAAAACTGCGTCGACTGGTGCTGCAGCACAATCCTATCGCACGGCGTCCTGATTATCGACGAGAAGTGCTGTTTTACTTGGGTGAAGGCGTCGTATTGGACGGACAGCAGTGGAGTGCAGCGGAACTGCTCAGCATGAAGAAATGCAGACGTTTGCAGAGTTCCATCGAGAAAGACAGTGGGTTATCAAGTTGGGGCGACGCTCCGATCCTGAATGTGTCTGCGACCAACGGTAGCAGCAGCACCTTCGATGGCGAGATTGATGGGAAGCTGGTGCTGACGTACCCCGTCCTGCCTGTTTGCAAAGGTATGACGCCTCACCTCGTGGAGATCCGTAAACCAGCATCCTTGCTCTCGCCTCGCTTTCGTCAGCCGCAGCAGCAGTTTCCCATATCTTCGTCTGGACTTGCGAGTCGCAGTGGAAGCTCAGCGCGACTGACAGCAGCAGACGAGAGTGAGTTCTCCTCCTATCAAATGGACGATGAAGACGATGACGGTGGCGCTGGTGGGGAAACTGTTCGAACTGTCGATGATTTCTTTCGGACCCAAGAGGATTTTGTGGTGATCTTAGACACCGACCTCGTAGACGCGCGCGTGGAGCACACAGGTACGATGATGTCAATGCTGACACACATTTTGGACCTGTGGATCAAAGTCTGATCTCTCTGACTGGCTATGGCTTGTAGACACTTCGGACGAAGACAGCGGCGACAGCGAGAGCGAAACGGGGCGAAGGAGTCGAAAGCACACCACGAGCGACTTTATGCGCGACTTTGAAGAAAAAGAGTCGCTGTTTCTGGATGGAGCGACCGTGTCCGACGCGGACCTGATGGTGAATCGATCCATCGCCCAGGGCAGAAGAGGGAGACAGGTGCGAGCTTTTTTACTGGGTTTCTCAGGTATTGGCAGTATGCTGTTCTAAGCACTAAGGTCACTAATTAACGTTGACATCATACTTGATAGGCAAGCAATAGTGCGCTGAATGTGCGCGTGCTTTTGAGTGCAGAGGATGCGAGCAAGTACGACCTCAACTTTGGCAAGGATGGCGTCGTTGCCACGTTGGAGATCAAGGTATTGTGAAGCTTTCTCATTGTGTGCATGACAAATGGTAATGGTGGAAACCTGACTTACCTCCTCTTTGTTCCATGTTTATCACAGACTCACGAGATTCTCGAGTTGATTCAGCCCAGCGATCGAGAAAGCCCGATTTGCATTCGCCGCGGTCTCCCGGACCTCGTGGCGATCGGGTCGTCGACCCACTCCACTCGAGCAGCAAAGATCGTCACATTGAAGCTGAGAGCATTGACGAACAGTCTGGTCGACGTCACATACCAAATCGACACGACTGCATCGCTCGAGCGCGTTCTGGCGAGCGTGATCGGGTACTTGCATTACCAGCAGAAGAACCCGCCCACGATCTGCGTATGCGCGAATTGCGGGGCTGTGTCGCATCTGAGCCGCGAGTACCTTGTGCATTTCGCGCCTGAGACCTCGCTGTCGTCTGGTGCGATGGATCCGTTCATCATTTATTCGTGCTTGCTGTGCAGCAGCTACAATGTCCGCGAAGCCACGTTCGAGAAAATTGTCGCAGTGTATGGTGCAGACGGCGTGACGTTGTCAGCGAAGCGAATGGCGTCGAGCCCTCTGCTGCCCGAGAGACTGGACGATGGGTTTTACATTGAAGAGAACGAGATCGACCCGTCCGACGCCCTGGGCATGTACGAGTGCGTGATGATCTCTTCGAACGGCGTGCGCGAGATAATGGTCGCGTCCACCACCGCGAGCCTGCACAACGACATCCCGAATGATGCGCGAGAGGAAGCCATTGTCCAGGCGATCACAATGAAGTAGACAAAGACGAGAAAGAATGGTCGCTCAAGAGTGTGTGTGATTTGATTATAATGTTAAAGTTTAGTGTGAATGTTTTGTACGTGTACAACTCAAAAATAACGAGAGGTGCGCTTCGTCATGCGTCTTCGGCAACTTCTATCCGATCCACGGGGCAACAGCGCCTGTAGCTCATCCACTGACCGATGCAGTCGCAGTGGAAGACGTGTCCACACTGCAGGGCTTGCACTGGATTCCGCGCGTCATTCGGGCGATTCTTCTCCAAACAAATGCAGCACATCGAGCGTTCTGCGTCTTGTTCGTTGTCAACGGCTTCTGCTTCTTCCGGCTCACAGACGCTCATACCATCTCCTCTTGGCAGCGCATATAGATCCGTGCTGGAAGCACGTGTCAGTTCACGATCATACTCGCGGTGCTCAAGATACGCTGCCATGTTGACGACGCTCTGTGCTGCAAGCTGCATTTTAGTCGCAAGCAAGCGCCGCTTCCGCACCATTGGTGCAGCGGACTGACGCGTCTCTGGACCGCGTTGAAGCGCCTTGTGGACGGCATCAGCGATGCACGTGGGCCATCGTTCTTGGTTCGTGCTGTACGGAGAAAATCGGCGGCAGTGCCTTCGCTGCTGCTGGCGGGATCCATCATTCACGGTGCCGCTCATATCGTCCGAGAGCTCTCCGTTCACCACCATGACGCTCAATAATGGCTGACTCTCTTTCTGAGTTCGCTGTTATTGTCAGGTTGGTTACATTCTTTTGTAACCTTTGTTCCCTTCAATGTGTAACCACTGCATAACCCCTCTTCAAACCGATTGCTCGTTCTCTCATGCTTCCTACCCAATAGAATATTGACCCATGTCATGCTTTTCGAAAGCCTGTCAGCGAGAACCCCCAGTTGAAGTCACTCTCATGCTGATGGCATTCACTCTCGTCCGTCATCAAGAGGAAGCAGAAGAAGCCAAGAGAGAGAGAGAGAGAGAAGGACCAAGAGAGAAGATGCTGTCGCGCGCGATGGCCAAGGAGCGCAACGACAGCGACGACCAGATGGACGACGCGCACGAGCCGTTGCTGCCGTACGCGAGCTCCGCGCAGCCGCTTGGCGGCGGGGGCAAGCGCCACTCGACGTCCGCGCCGAAATTCGTGCGCTGGTTGGGGATCGCCGTGCTGCTGGTGGTCGGCTTTGTCGTGCTGCACGCGCTCGCGAAGATCCCGGTGCGCAAGATCGCGACCAAGTCCATTCGTGACGCGAACATGGACATCCGGAAGATGAGGCTGACCCACCCACAGCAAACGAACGTCACGCTCAACATCACGCTGTCGCTGAACTCGCCGTCGATGTTCTCGGTGCAGATCGAGCCCGCGCAGTTCACGCTTCTCTATCAGAGTGAGAGCGGCGAGTATGCGGTCGGATCGCTCGCAGCCCCCGGGATGGAGATCAGTAATGGAGAGAACGTGATCGTGTTCCCGAGCTCGACGCTAAAGATTGAGAACCGCACGGCATGGGACGCTTTTGCGGGCGACATCATCCAGAAGCCGGACGTGCAGTACAAACTCGACGGAGCGCTCGGTATTCGTATTCGCTTGCTGTGGGGAATCATCGCGTTCGACTTAGATGCGATTCCGTTCAGCAAGACGCTGAGCTTCAAAGGCATGGACGGGATGAAGAAGATGCACATTGCCGGTATTGACATGACCAAGTCGACGCCCACGCAGGTGATCGCAAAGATCCGGACCTGTCTCTTCAACCCATCGATCACGACGCTGCACCCCGTGGGGAAGCTCTGCCTGCGCGCGCACTATCCGACTGTCGACAATCAGACGCTGGTAGCGAAGTTGGCGACTGCAGAAGACACGAGCATCGATGTTGGACGCACAGACCCTTCGCATCCCGATTGTGCTTCGGCGAAGGACTTGAAGGACGGCGCGTTTGGATACAACCTGCTGGAGCTGGAGGGTGAAATGATGGGGACGTACCAGGACGCAATCAGTGGACTCATCTCCAATTACCTGAGCAACATGCCGTCCGCGTTGACCGTCGTCTCGTGCCACCCGCAAGCGTCGTCAGTCGACATTTACAACCAAGCGATGCAGAGTTTGGTGATTCCGGCGATTCTACCGCCGCAGAAAGAGCCGCTGATCGGCAGGATGTTCTTCAACAGCATTTCGCTGGACACTCCCGAAAAGGGCAAAGCCAACGTCCACTTGGGATTGAACACTGCTGTCGCAGTCGAAGCAACAAGCCCATTAGGTCCGAACTCCGCGCTGACACTTCGCGAGGTCCAGATGACGGTGAAGCTGTATGCTCGTAAACGACTCGATGAAGTTCTTCTCGGCGAACTTTCGACACTGAAAGTGGACATTTTGAACGGCCGGATTGTGCAGACGAGTAACATCTCGGTGAACTGCTCGACTGATCTCGTGTTCGACAAGAATGGCGCTGCATTTGGCGATTTTGTGCGCGATTCTGTGGCGAAAGACGCGGTGGAGTTGCGACTCGAAGGTCACTTGAACGTGGTTGCCGATGGCGCACTGAGTAAGTACTCTGTGTGGTATTTTGTGTGAGCGAAAAACTGTGTGCCTCGTTGCTTTTTACTAACTCATAGTTTCTGTGAAACAGACCAATTGAAACTCACCGGTCTCCCGATCGACGTCACGTCGACGCTTCCTGGGATGAGCAACTTCAACAACGTGTCGATTGTCGACTTTCTTTTGCCCGGAAAAGGTCAGCCTGACGAGCATGGAGAAGCCATCCAAACAGATATCTCGATTTGGAACCCGTCGTTTTTCGCCGTCTCAATCGGAGTGCTTCAGATGAACCTTGAGGTGGACAGCACTGGCGAGACGCTCGGCTCGTTGCAAGGAGCGATGAACTTGAAACCGGGAGTCAACCGACTTCAGATGGCTGGGAAGCTTCTTCCGAAAGTGGATTCCAGCGGACGAGTGAGCGATGCAGTTGCGGGTTTCTTCTCGAGCTACCTTCGCGGAGAGCCCTCGAACGTTGCCGTGGTGATCACTGAATCCGAATACTCCGATTGTGTCTGGATGCAAAAAGCTCTCGTTGGAATGAAGATCAGCACGGTTTTCCCTGGAGTGGCGCCGGGCTTCCAGCTCATCAGTGGCATCAACATGACTCGGCTTGACGTCATTCTGAAGGAAGTTGACGATGAAGCTGCCAAGCGCAGAAACATGGGATTACCTAAGTGGACAAACACGCAGATGCTGATTCGTACGAGTTTGCACGCCGAAGTGAAGATGCCGTCGTCGATCCAGATTCCTCTCGACATCACGAATTTGTCGATCGCGCTGACTATGAAGAATGACAAGTACCAGCCCCTTGGCGGTCTTGTCTCGGGGCGAGAAGCGTGCGAATTCAACCAAGCCGAGGGTGGATCTTTCCGACTGAACATGAGCAGATACTACCCGATTGAGTTCAGCAGCGACGACCAAATTACGGGCATGGCAAGCTTCATCGCTGATCTGATCACAAGAGAAGCAGGTGTTGTGATGCGACTGTCGTCTGACGTCAAAGCAAGCCAAGGAGCTTTCCCGTACGTTGAAACGAGAATGGGGATGTTGCCGCTCCAGAACATCCCAATCGAAGGCGCACCGATCATCCCAGGAATGAACTCGTTCAAGGACCCTCCAGTGAGAATACTGGCTGTCGACATTGAGCGTGGACTCGACACTTCAATGATTCTGACAATGAAGTTCGCGATCAAAAATCCATCGGTGGTTCAAACGAAACTGGGAACTCTTCGCTTCAATGTGTTGTCTGAGAATGCGCGAATGGGCGTCGCTGAAATCGAGGATTTCAACCTCAAGTGTTGTGGTGAAGAGACAATCCTCAGTGGGCGATTCAACTTCCAGCCAGCATCTTCTGATATCCTGGCAGCCCGACGCTTTCTCTCCAATTTCGTATCGGGTTACTTCACCAATGGCGAAGCGCAAAAGGTTTGGTAATCCGTACACCTGATCAGTCTCGTTACATATCCTTGAGGTTAACGTTGCTCTTGTGGTATCCAACTTTCTGCAACAGATTGAAATCCAAGGATCAAGCGAGAGTACCTCGCTGGACATTCTGCAACCTGCGCTGAAGGCGTTGACGATCCCGTCGAACCTGCCGACTTTGGCAGGTTTGTTTCCCGACACGCCGACGCTCGTGACCTCTTCGGTGTTATATACACCTTCGATCTTCCACTTGAGTCAGATCCCGACGGCATTGAAGCTGCAGAATCCGTTCAGTGAGAATATCACTGTGACGGGGGTGGCTCTGCAGCTTTACCCGTGCGAAGATCAAAGCAAAGGTGCGTAGTGACACCATCTCCGTCGATATCACTGCTCTTGGTGGTGATAACTAACGACGATATGTGACTGTGTTTCTGAAAATCTGTAAAATCAGTGGACGGAGCTCTGGTGTGCAAGAAATACTACAGCGAGCCACTAGCCCACTTTTCGCCCGCGCAATTCTCACCGATCTTTGTTCCAGCAAACTCGAAAGGATGCTTTTCTTGCTGTCAAGGAGCTCATTGCGAGGAGAAGCTGCCTCTTTGCCCTCGCGGGTCGGTCGGAAAGTGCATGCACGCTGACGTGGACAGCTTTTTCAGCCCCGAGGCGATCGCCGCGCTCTTCCACTCTGCGACCTCCGGGCTCTTGATGAAAGTGAACGGGACGATTGGCGCCTCCATCGGTGAATACCCGACGAGTCTGTGGTACGAGCAGGAAGGACTGCTCGTCGCCATCGCCAAGTTCTAGCTTTTGAGGTTGTCTTTTGAGCTCGTGCTTTTTGCACATTCGTTTGCATCGTTGTGGTAATTTTACGAAAGTTTATATGAATGTGGTAAAAACTGTTCAAAAATGCTTTCTTCCTGAGTCAACTAAAATGGTGTGGTCAACATGAAGTCAGATTTTGGCGGGAAACTTTTTTTTCAGAATCGAAGAGCTCCATTTTGTGACGCAATTGGCCAACAGCAAATCGAAGTGAAGCAGCAGCCATATCGAATAAGAAGATGCCGAAGGAAGCCCGCCGCAAGAGAAGGTCGCTCCCGTCTGCTATCGAGCGCGACCTCTCGCTTGGTGAGCTGCTGGGTGAAGAGAAGTCCGCGAAGAAGAAAGCGCGCGAGCAGAAGGAGCAGCAGGCGCTCCAGCTGATGGCGTCGGTGCGTCATTGTTGTTGTTGCTGCGCTCAATTGCCATTTGTGCAATGATCAAACTGCTGACAACTCCATCCCTTGTCTTTGACGTGTTTTATGCTCTCTTGATAGTATTTCAGCATGATCGACAGCACAGAGCTCGCAGTCGAGGACGAGCCGTCAAGTGCCCCAGTGAGCAGCAGCAGTGACACAGACGCCTCGCCTGTCAAGGATACGACTCTGCGAACTACAAAGAAGCGAAGGTTGACTGGAAAGCAACTCAACCTTGATCGCCAAGTTACGAGTGGGGATGGTAAGTGATTTGTTTTTTGCTGCCGCGGGTGGTTTGAATGCTTACTTGGTCATTGGCTGACATGCGTGAACGAAAACCAGCATCGCCCGATGACTTTATCGAGAGTGAGTCTCTTCCGAGCCAATGATGCAATTGAGTGTCAAGTGAGATCCAAGAGTCCTGCTAAATGCTTCTCCATGTGAGCGATTTCATCGCGGAGATCAGCTCTTTCTGTACGCACTCGAGCGGCGTGGAAAGCGAACCGTGATCACAAGACTGAGCACACCAAGGGCAGCGAATCACGCAACGAACCAGTCAGCCCTACAAAGAAAGCAACCACCAAACTACAAAGCAGCATCGATCAAGCGCGCCTGTAAATAAGCACCTTTGAGTAAGTAGCGAACTGTAACGCGCTTTTGTGTGGCGCCTGTGCTCCATACAACCAGTTGAACTGAACAACTTCAGCAGCGTTTAACATTCCTTTGTCATACACCTCTGGTGTCACCTTCATCTCCACCAGATCACTGACAGTAGTGGCGCCTGGTGCCACTGAACTGGAATGTGCCAATCCGTAGAGCAAGCCGATCAATCGAGAGCCCAAGCGGCTCAATTGCTGGCTGGCATGTTGCAAAAACATTTGGCAGATTCGCAATAATAAACTCCGAAACGTGTCTCGCCCTTGAACTTCGGTGGTCAAGTCTGCTCACGTCACAGGAAAAAGTTCTTGTGGCAGTGTGGCGCAAACACGGGCTTCTATTCGGGTCGCTCTGGTTTGCTCAACACAATGTTCAGGTCTCTCGAAATACATGTCACGCCATTTCAACACTAATATTTTATTTTAAAAAGGCTTGCTGATCTTATTTTACCTTTTATTGCTTTTAACATATACATGTATAATAAGAAGGGCTTTTATAAAATAGATCGCCATTTTGAAGGGAAGCCGTTGTCAGCAATTGAATTGCCTCACAATTGTTGAGCTCATTTGGCTGTCCACCGTGGAAGCCGAAGCTGCCTATCGGTCGATCCGATCGCCCACTTCCACACCAGCGTCCATGCGCATCCACGCCCCCTGCATAAGCGCCATGGCGCGGAGACACGTCTCCCGGAGCTTCGCCACCAGCAGGTACTTTCGGGCTTCTTTTCCTTTGGTATTGCTCGCTCTCTATGGCTCGTTTAACAACGTCTCTGCGTGCTCCTCCTCCTTCTTCCAGGCGGAATCCGCGGATCTCCATGGATGAAGTGCGTGAATTGGCCGAGAACCAGCCGACGCCGCTGAGTCTGCAGCAGATGAAGCTCTTCGCGGCCGCGGGCGACAAGCTGCGCCTCGTGTCCGCGATCTTCCTGCACAAGGAGCTCCAGATCCGCTTCGCACGGTATGTGTGTGTGATTGATTCTCTTGAACAGCTCTCTTCTCTCTATTATAACTAATCGTCAACGCTTTGCTGCTCGTACTATAGTGCTATCATGGAGCTCTCGGATTTGCCTATCGGACTGAGCAAGACCGCGTCAGTGCAGAAGGCGATCGGCGTGTACTGCAACGAGCTGCTGCTGCTCAAAGGAATGGACCCGCCGTCCACCTCGGAGGAGGACATGGCGTTCACGGACGCGATCAAGAAAGCCAAAGGCCGCGGCATGAACCTCGTGCCGCTCATCTGCGGCGGGCTGCAGGAGATCAAGGCGACGGACCTCGGCAGCAACGCGCTGCGCCTCGAGAGCGTCCAGGAGGACATCATGCACCGCCTGGACACGTTCTTTTTGTCGCGCATCGGCATCCGCATGCTCATCGGCCAGCACGTCGAGTCGCTCGAGCAAGCCGGTGGTCGCGTGGAGCTCGTGAACGTGGAGGCGACGGTGCGCAGCGCCTGCCAGCGAGCCGCGAAGCTCTGCAAGAAGTACAAAGGCCAGGCGCCGGAAGTGGAGATCAGCCTGGCGGCCAATGCGTCAGCGCCGTTCATCTACGTCGAGTCGCATCTGCATCACATGGTGAGTTTGTGACGTTATGAGAGTATGGAAACTGTAGCATGTGACTTATGGTATACGTCTTACTAACTGGACTTTGGCTTATAATGCTTGTTTGCTAGGTGTTTGAGATCGTGAAGAACTCGATGCGCGCGACGGTCGAGTACCACGAAGGGCTCCAGCAGAAGAAATCGGGCCGTCTGAACCGCTTGGAGCACGTGATGAACCCGCTGAGCAAGCACCTCGGCTTTGTTCTCCCAGCGGTAAGGCAATCCCGAGCGCGTGGGTCTTTTATAGTGTCCATGAAGCTCACGACAGTGTTGTGTGTTTCCCACATACAGGTGCAAGAGGTGCAGGGCGTGACGATCTACCCGGACGTGCGGAATTACCGGAGACCGGGCGAGCTGCCGCCCATCCAGATCGTCATCTCCCAGGGCCAAGAGGGTAAGCATGTGCCAACCAATTTCCCTCTTTTATGACCACACATGATCGCACTGGATAGAGGCTCACTGGTGGTCTCTAAACCTGTGCTTAAACCTGCAGACCTCACCATCAAAGTGTCGGACGAAGGCGGAGGCGTGCCGCGCAGCAAGTGGCCCAAGATCTGGCACTACGACTACACCACGAGCCCGCCGTACCCGTTGCGGGACTCGTACGGCTTCCACAGCTTCCGCCAGCAGTTCAGCGGCGGCGGCTACGGGCTGCCGATCGCGCGGCTCTTTGCGCGGTATTTCGGCGGCGAAGTGACGTTCATCTCGCTCGAAGGCTCGGGCTCGACCGCGTTCATCCAGGCGCACCGACTCGGTACGAAAGCCGAGGTCGTGCCCGGCCACGCCACGTTCTCCCTGCAGCCGCTCTATTCGTAAGCAACCTGGAGAAAGCAAGTAGAAGACAATCAATACAACCAGCACAAGGTATTATATTCCTCAATGCCCCTCATGTCTGTGAAAGCGTGAATGTGTCAGGGTATATCGGGGCAGTGTTTGCACCTGGTGTTAGTTAGGAAAAGGGTCAACGCCCGAGAAAGAACGGACAAGAGAGACCCTCATCGTGGGTTTCTTCTTTCTCTTTGCGTTCTTTCTCGCTCTTTGATCATCGAATGACGGCAGCAAAACCAGTTCATTCACCGATTTTGACTGCTCAGGGAGAGCCACATCAGCCAGCAAACCCTCACAACTTCGGGAAGGACCAAGGACTTCGAGCAAAGGAAGATGCGCACTTCAGCGACGATGACCGCCACCCCTTTGCCAGAAGACGGAGTGCGCGCGACAACCCTGTCCACGCGAGCGCGTGTGCCCGGCATGAATGCTAGCAGCAGTGGCGCAATGGCAAGCTGTGCACAGGAAGCCCCACATGAAGATGATACCGACGACGACGAAGACGGCGAGGATGACCACTCGATCAGGACCGCAATTGATCCAGAGACTGACGCGCGCACGGTCGTCATTTCGGCTGCGGTGGTTGTTTCTCCCGAACGCACCAGCTGCGAAGTCACGGAGGCGACAAGTGAATGCGACTCGGACGACGACGATGACTCCAATTCTGACTCCGAGACCAATTTCCACTCCGACTCAGAACCAAACAGCGACTCCCGCTCCGACTGCGACACCACCTCCAATTGCGACACTGACTCTGACACCGACTCCGACAGTGATACCAGCTCCGACTCCGCTTCTGTCTCCGACTTTGTCTCCTTATCCAGACTCCGACTCTGATTATGATTTCCTGCTGAGAATTGTCCTCTTCCTCGCGGTCCACCTCTTCTTCCACCTCTCAAGCCCAGCGTACTACGAGTGTCAAGCAAACCAGACCAAGTGGGTAGGTAGATGACCATTTTGTGCAATACCATGACTATGAATGAAAGCGTTTCAAACAATTCGGATGCGACTGATTTCATAAAAGCCAACTAATGTCTTTCTTGCTCATTAGAGAAGCGCAAGGAAACTTGCGAATGGATGAATTTAAGACAGAAGCCTAATAGCGCTTCGGCGCCGTGAAGTCCTTGGTCCACTGCGCCATGTCGATCGGGTGCGACTCCTCGGACGCCGTCGCGTCTTCCTGCCACACCTTGATCGTCTTGTCGGCCTCGCACGTGATCAGACGCCTGTGAATAACAAGAAGACATAGGAGTCAGCTTGTCTTTCTTCTCATAATCAAATTCATAACCAAATTCAGAAACAACAATGTCAGGAGCAAGCCACGTACAGTCCCGTCTTGTCGAAAGTGGACGCGTAGATGCCCGCTTCGCTGTCGAGCGAGCCCGGCTGCGCCTTCGTGACTTCGTCCTGGAAGCAGTGGCCGGTCTTGTAGTCCCAGAAGCGCATCGACCCGTTGTCGGCGCTCGAGACCATCACGCCGTCCTGGTTGATCGCGAGCGAGTTGATGATCGCGTTGTGGCCCGAGAAGTTGCGCAGGAAACGCCCCTCTTTCGCCTCCCACTTCTTGATGTTGTCGGCCGCGCCAGACATGAACGTGTGGTCCTGTTGATTGCAGTGTCACAAACAGAAAGAACACATTTGGATTAGGCAAAGTCCAGTGAGCACAACAACATCCAAATAGCACGTACAATCGGAGACTTGGCGATCGCGCGGATCGCTTTCTTGTGGTTCGTCAGCGTCGTCATGACTTTGCCAGCAGCCAAGTCCCACAACTATACACGTACAACCAAGCAAACAAGAGAGTTAGCTTAGCTTAGCTCAACATCAACAAGGAAGCTCATACTCATCGCCAGACCGTGCTGCGTACCTTGACAGTGCTGTCGCTCGAGCCCGTGATGATCTGCGGGTCCGTGGCTTGCGTCTCCATGGCCCAGACCGTGCCCTGGTGGCCCGACAGGATGTGGATCTGGTTCTTCGTGCGCATGTCCCACACCTAGAGCAACATGTACACAATTCCCAATTATTAGACTCCCATCATGCTGTGAATATGAACAGCTACTAAAGAGCCACAGCAGCAATAGCAGCACGTACTCTCGCGACCGCGTCACGACCGCCCGTCACCAGCACATCGAGCGTCGGGTGGATCTTGAGCGAGAACACGCCCGACAGGTGGCCGTGGTAGCTGCGGATCACCTTGTTGTACTCCAGGTCCCAGCCTAATCAAACAATAAACCATACAAACAGTAAGCCAAACCAAACAGACAGATACTGATAGATAGATCTCCAGAGGAGAGCCAACGAATCTCACTCACAGAGCACTTTCTTGTCTTCAGCAGCTGAGAAGAGGTACGGGTGGCGGGGACTCACTTCGAGCCCGCGGATCGCGTTGATGTGGCCCGTGAGCGTGAGCTTGAGCTGGCCCGACGCAAGATCCCAGACCTACAGCCACACACACACACACATACCCAACTTAGCAACTGTCGATACGAGCAACGCCTTGGCTCAATAAGAAGAACACCTACCTTGATGGTTCGGTCGGCAGAGCCCGTGACGAACCAGTCGTTCGTCGGGTCGACCGCGACCGCGCGCACCCAGCCGAGGTGGCCCGCGATCACGCGCTTGAGCTTCCACGGCGCGTGCCACTTGGGCTTGGGCACCTCGGTCGCGCGGCGCCGGATCAGCGCGCTCGTGCCAAACTGCGCCGCCGTCTCCGTCTGTCGCTTGTACTCGATCACGGCGGACGACTGCGCGCCACTGCTACCACCATTCGCAGCGAGTCTGCGAACGCACACAAAGATGCGTCAGTCCAATCGCCAGCCATACATACATCACACAGAGACAGACCCACACACAGTATGCACGTACGTCTTCTGCTTCTTGCGAGCCAGCTCGGCCTCGGCTTCCTGGGCAACTTGGGCGACAAAAGATTTGTCCCCGTCTCCTGCTTCAATAGACACGCCTAACAAAACACACACAAGTCAGCACGCAGTGCCAGCCATTCGTATCACTCCATACACATAAGCGCAATACGACGTACCTGGCGCAGAAGGCACCTCGTGGCCGCCGAGCACCACGTCGCCACTCGCCTCGTCTGAAGTCTCTGCAGCCTGCAGTTGCAGCACAGCGGACGGCTCGCTCAGTGCTGCTGTTGTTACGGCGGCGGTTGCAGCAACGGGCTTCACGTCCAGCAGCGATTCTGGCAGGTTCAGGTACGTGTCGTTGAGCTTCGAGTAGATGCGCACCTTCTTGCTGCAATCGTCATAAAGGCACGTAACACATACATAAGCAAACAGTCAGTCGCCATCCATATCTTCCTTCCTGTTCCTGTCCAATAAGCGAGCAGCCCTTAAGGGGAAAAGCGAACACACCTGGGCGCGAAGTCCAGCGCGGCGCTCGTGTTGCGCTTCGTGAGCGCGAACATCTCGGCGGTTCGCAGCACGGACGCGTGGATGCGTGCGTCCACGTCCTTCGCGGCAGCGGCTACATCTGCAGGCGCCATCGTGTGTCTTGGTGGCTTGCTTTTTGGAACTCTTCGGCCCTGTTGTTGTTCCAGTCAAAAAACAAGCACTCGCAGTTCACAAGCAAAATGCTCTTTACATAAAGGAACCTATCACAATGAAAGCGACATGTAGGCTTGTTTTGGCGTATTTGATAAGTAAAAAGTACGCCAAAGGTAGGGCATACATTTTAAACCAATTCACGTGCAGATAATATTTGTACTTCTATTGTATAAGTGAAATATTGTGGAGGTGTTGTGCATCGTACGGTAAATTCGAGTGACTCCTTGCTCTCTTAACATAGTAAAACCGACCCAATCTGTGTCCTTTGTTGTGAAGCATACGTTTACGTACAAGTTGCAGTGTAAAAGCTCCTTACTTTATACAAGATAAACGGCAGAAGCTCCCAGATCCTTCGCGCCATCACGAAAGACTGCTGATCGTTCGCTCTCGCTCGCAATTTCCCAATACAACTCGAAGATCCGCGCGCGAAATCCATCGAATCCATCGAATCCGTCCGTCTGTAAGCGAATCCATCACCACCACCAGCAGCAGCAGCCATGTCGACGTCCATGGTCCCCAAGAAGATGAAAGTGAGCGAGCTGCGCGCCGCGCTCGAGTCCCGCGGCCTCAGCTCCAACGGCCTCAAGTCGGAGCTCATCCAGCGCCTTGAGCTCGCGCTCGACGAGGAGGAGTTTGGCAGCGAAGCGCAGGAGCTCGAAGAACTCGCGCCGCCGGCAGAGGATGCTGCCGCCTCGAAGCCAGCCGCTGACGCAGAACCAGCGTCTGCGCCGGTGAGCACGAGTCCGAAGAAGGCGGCGGCGCCTGCGAAGAAGAAGGAGGCGGAGGCGCCAGCCACAGCCACGACTCCAGGCGCCAAGAAGGAGCCTGTTGCCGCCGCGTCCGCTAGCAGCGCTGCTGCGAAGCCAGCCTCCGCATCTGAACCAGCGAAAGAATCCGATGCGGTGTCCTCGTCGCCAGCAGCAGAGAGCAGTTCGGCCGTGCAGCCGCTGACAGAGGAAGAGAAGCGAAAAGCGCGCGCTGCCAAGTTTGGCATCCCGCTCAAGCACGAAGACAAGCTGGTACGTTTTTTGTGTGTTTTTGTTTGATAGCAGTTTAATGATCGGTTTATTGACGATGTGTCTCTGTGGAATTCTTTATATCTGTAGGAGGAACGCGCCAAGCGCTTCAAGATCGGCGGCGGCGTCGGTACGTTTTCTTGCCTAATGGCGACATCTTGACCGATCCAAGGCGCTTATTTTTTTTCTCTTTATGTGTTCTGCGTTTGATAGCTTTGACCGACGAAGAGCGTGAGAAGAAGCTCAAGCGCGCGGAGCGCTTCAACCTCGAGACCCCCGAGACGGTAAGTGGCTGCGCTAATGTCACCCATACCCAAGACCCAAGCTAACCTCAGTCTCGGTGCATTCGCAGCTCGACTTGAAGAAGGAAGCGCGCGCCGACCGCTTCGGTCTGAACGCCGAGAAGAAGCGCCTTCTGGAGCGCGCCAAGCGCTTCAACCTAGAGACTTCAGACGTGGTACGTTGTCCATTGTATCGATCTGCTCAGTCGTGGGTTTGGTCCGCCCTTGACAGGCTGAGATGAGATGGGATGAGTCATGCCAGAGAGAGAGAGAGAGAGAGAGAGAGAGATTAACGTTACCGTGTGCTTGTTTACTTTGTGGTCGTGATGCGTTCGCAGTTTGAGGAGAAGCGAAAGAAGCGCATGGAGCGCTTCGGCGGTGGCGCCAAGTAGATCGGAGCTCTCTCCCCGCGTCTTTAGCCAGAAGCAACAGGCGCGACCACCCGCACAACAACAACGACAACGTGACGAATGCATGGACTGAATGATTCACAGTGACCGGCTCAGTGACGACGACAATCCCACACAGACACAGACATCCCATTTGGCGTTTGAGTCAGTTTGCTGGGACGTGAGTGTATGAATGTGGGACAGTCAGTCAGTCAGTCGTTGCATGCATGCATGGGACCAAAAAGGGAAAGCGTACATATTCGATTGTATTTATGCCCAAGAGAGAGAGAGAGAGAGAGAGAGA
>JAADVK010000141.1:0-44600 GCA_023334975.1 Globisporangium sylvaticum
TGAGTATGAGGCACGGCACGGGCGTGAGCAGACAGACCGCGACGTTTCTCCACATGCTGCTCTCGTTCATGTGGCTGTGGAGGTCCTGCACTCGCTGCAGAGAGTACTGGCCGTGCAGCTCCACCTGCGTCTTCTCCCAGGCGGCCACGAGGCGCTTGAAATGAGGAGGAGGCATGGCGAGAGTTCCAAGCTTGAAGGTTGCAAGAAGGAGGCGAAGATTACGTTCCTCTTCAATGGGCGACGTGGTCAAAGTGACAAGACTGGAAATGCACAATGGAACACTGTCGCCATCGAACAGCTTGCAGAGAGACCGACCGTGCACTGGGAAATCATCCGAAAGAAGAAGGACAAAAGACTTGCCTCTCCAAATAGACGACGGACTTCGTTGTTTGGTTCGTCCTTCCAATTATCTCATGTCAAACTGGTTTTAAAACTGGCCCAACCAATCAATTGAGCATCGGACGATCACTCGTCCCATGATTGCGATGGCAATCATGATGCGTAGGCAAAAATAGGCATCTGACGATCACGCGCGCCATGGCACGCAGCTTTCCACTGTAGTAGTTCTCACAGTAACGTTTTTTCGATTCCGTGTCGTAACTTTTGCGTGCCGTCCCCTGCTGTTTCACAACACGAGGAGTTGAAAGAGGCTCTGCGACTTCGTTCGCATTCCATTTCTATCCATCAGCTCACAACCTGGAACGCCCGTACGCACCATCGTCCTGTGTACCGTATCGACCGACAACGCTCACACTCTTCTTGGCCAAGTCCTCAGCGACCGCACACGCTTCGGGAGCACCACCGGACGAATGTAAACTTCCTGCTTACGCCCATATCGATATCGAACACACACGAAGTCTTCTACTCACAACCGGACGCACACTCCACTCGCGGATACAGCTACCTGACTCGTTGCATCCTCGCGTCTTCGTTCGCTTCGCCGTTCGTCCTTGACATGCTTCGTGCTCGTTGTATCTTGTCTTCTTGCACGTCGTCTTCTCTCGCTCATCTGATCGTCGTATCTCGCCTTCTCTCGACGCCACAGATCTCGAAGCGAGAGTAGCTCACAAAGCTTTCGCTTCGTTCTCCACTCCCTCCCTCCGATTGGGTGAGATGAATACAGTATTACAGTGTATAATGGGTCTTTGCATCCTGGTAGAAACGATTATGAATACGAGCCGGTGTTTACAGATCCAACACTTGCGTACATAAACGAACCTGAAGGTTGGTTTGGGATGTTTTTTAAACTCGGGGGGATATTTCACTTTTCGTTTTTCACACCCAGCCGTTTTTGGCAAAAAGGGTTGAACAAGAGCGGTTCTTGGCATTTGGCAGAGCTGTTTGTTCAAATGCCAAAAATGCCTAAAAAGACGAAACACCATTTTTTGGCAACAGCATTGAACACTTGTCAAAAACTGAGGTTCCTGCCTTTTTGGCAGAACACAATAGGCAAACTCGATAGTGACACGTCCGAGGGAATGTACTTGTGCTTCGCATGACAATTCTCCAAAGGGTTCAAAAGAGCACGATTGCCTTGAAGTTGCTGTTTAGAAGCTCACTTGGTGCCAAGTTGAAGAAGCCAATTGACAACGTGAGGCAGATGAAAGTGCTCTCGCCATCATTTTGCTATCCACACGCGCGCGCTCGCACCACAATGTGAGCCCACATGCGAGAACGCAAACTCACACTTTCTTGTGTATGCGCCTCACCAGCAGTCCGACCAGATTGCTCGTTAAGTCACCCAGTTTGCTGTTGAAAAGGTCGACCTCTCGCCTCTCGCCTCCCGACGCAGACAAAAATGGCTCGCAGGAAACTCGGACTTGATGCAGCGCGGCGGCTCCAAGCAGAACGGCAGCAGTTGCGCACACAGGAGCGGCGGCGCTGGCAGCGCTGGTAGCAGTCGTAATGGCGATGGCGGGGTCCCCGACGGCTGGTACCGCATCCAGGCGTCCGCGCCGCCGAGCAGCAGCAACAATGCGCACCCCGTCACGCCACCAGGTGCAGCGTCCGCGTCCTTGTCAGCGAGAAGCGCGAAGAACAGTACCAGCGGACCGGACTCGCTCGGACTCGTGAGGGCGATCGACCCCATGCGGATGCTGCTGCGCGAGACGCGCGTCAAGGACAAGATGATGATGGCTGTGACAGCCCAGAAGCCCGCTGTTGACACTGCCATCCGCTCGGGACCGTGCTCTTCGACTGCTGTGAAGGTCTCCAGAGAGAACCATGGAGTACGGAGCTCGCCTCGGCGCTTGAAGCTCGCGCAAAAGCAAGCAGCCTCGGCCCTGAACAGTACCGGTGTAGCTGTTGCTGTTAATAATGGCGCCAGACGCTCCTTTGCTGTCGCCGAAGCGTTCTCTCCACAGCGCTCGCTTCGCCTCGCAAGCCTGCGCCAACGTCCAGCTGGAGAGAAGGGGAAAGAGAAGACCCAGGCATTCACTACTGCTGATATTACTGCAAGGCATCCGATCTGCGGACTTGCCGCTGCACGAGCTCATCCAGACCGTGGACGATGCGGTGGACGCAGACCCGCACGTGGACTCGAACTAGGCGGCGATCACGCAGCTGTTCATGGCGCAGTGGCTCGCCCAGTTTGCCGCGAATCGGCACCAGTCCAAGTCCATCGGTAAGTGGTTTAAGCTATTACTACTGTGCGGAGTAGGGTGATTGCCATTCTCTCAATGGTCCACGTGTTGTTTTGTGTGTGTGTGTGTGTGTGTGTTTTCTTCATGGTAGCTGTGCATGCGGAAGTGGGTTTCCAAGAGCTCTACCGCCTCACAGCGAACCTGCCGTCGCCCAACGAGTTCGTCACCGCGTTCGCGCGCAAAGTGCTGGTCGACCTCGCGCCGCACTTTGGACCGTACGCGCCGCTGCTCCACGTGCTTCGCTCGGAGTTGCATCTCTCGGCGTACGCATCACCATCGTCCTCTTCATCTGATCCTGCGCTATCGTATTTCGCGATCGTGAAGAACCAGAAGCGCCTCGTGCTCGCCTTACGCAAAGACAAGTATGTGTCTTCTCGTTTCACGATAACCTAAGTGGAGTAAGCAATGCTTTGTATCTCAGCACAACCCACATATCTCTGTGATATGTTCCTTATGTGTGAACATGACAGAAAGCACCGCCGCGAGCGCAACGAGTTCCTCGCGCACGAGATCCGCAAGGTGCACGTCATGTTCCGCCATTTCCTCGACGAGTGCTCCTCTGGACTCGTGCGCACGCTCTTCCGCGAGTGGTACTCGATCACTGTCATCCGCAAAAAAGTGAGTTTGCTTACCACTCATTGCTTACCACTCACAAGCGGCAGTTTACTTGATGCCGAACTATTTTCCCTCGAACTAACCAATTTCCACTCTCTTCATGGACTGTTCACAACTTCTAGAACTCGAAGAAGTACATCGAGTACTTCTCGGCGTAGTTCACGGGCTCCGCCAAGTCGCTCGTGCCCAAGCTCTTTGCGACCTGGAAGCACGAGACCGTGCAGCGCAAGATGGACAAGATGGACAAGATGCAAGCGCAGCTGACCATCGACGGCGAGAAACTGTCCAATCTCCAGCGACAGATCGACGAGCTGAGTGTCCAGCGAGACACGGCGCAGGTCGAGAGCCTCGCGATCCGCAACGACCGCAAGCAGGCGGAGGACATGATCCAGCGCCTGAACCGCAAGATCCAGTCTGCAGGCGCGTTCCTGGAGGGCAGCTACTGTCGCGAGGGACTCGTGTGTCAAGAAGGACAGCTGCGCGTCGAGGCGGTGTCGTTCCTGCCTCCGCTCATCCTGGAGTCGCTGCTGCGAGGGTATCACAATGTTGGCTTTCTCCAGCAGCTCCACGACGAGTTCATTCCGAAACAACAGACCCCGGCTACAGTGTCAAGCACTACAACAGCAGTAGGTGCGCTTCAGCGAAAGCAGTCGACCGTTGACTCGTCTGGGGGCGGTGAGGGACGAGTGCATGACGCTGCTGCTGCAGAGCAGGCAGTGGTGGTATCCCACGGATATGCTGCACAGCCGAGCAAGAACGCTGTGCTTCAGGACTGTCTGGCAAAGATCATCAAGCTTCGAAGCACTCCGTTGCCTCAAGTTCAGTCGAGATCAGATCACCAAGCGACCGTTGTACTTTCAAATCGACCGAATGGGGCCAAGAGCTCATCTGATGCATCGGCTTCACAACCAACTTCACCAAGCGCAGAGATCTCTATTCAGGACTTTGCCAGGCTGTTCCAGCCCATCCAGCGACGGATGGACGCGAAGAACGTGAATGTTCTGTTTGCCAAAGTACTTCCAGCCACCAAAGCTTCTTTCATCGGTACCAACAGCAACTCTGGAGCGATCAACGAAGAAGATGAAGGTGAAACTAATGACGACGACGCGGATGCTGAGAACCCCCAGGAGGAAATGCGCGAAATCGCCCACGAGATCGCGAGTCTGTACGAGCAGGTGATCCATGTGATTCGCATGCAGGACGAGCACTACGCGCGCAATACGAAGCTCTTCAGCTCGCGCATGCTGGAGAGCCACGAGATCTCGGTTGTCCCCCAGACGCAGTACTCGAATCTGAGTCGCTCACTGGCTGGTAATGATGGTGGTGATGAACAAGACGAGAGCCACGGCTCAGTCACTTGTGGCTCTCTCTCGACAGTGCCACTCCAGAGCGGAGACCTCGGAGTCATCAATGGTGCGAGACGATTTTCGATGACAAACGTTGTCCCGTCAAGATGACTGCGATGAACTTCGAGAAGCACGCACCAAAGACCTCCAGCAACAGTGACAACGGTACGACAATGGCACGGACAAGCAGCTGCTCGCCTCCTTCAAATGCAGCGCTGGAGCGGCTGGAACTGATTCGCTGGAGCGACTTTGGCATCTCGAGCCGCCACACACGGTCGTTCTTCATGCTCTTCCTGGCGCATCTGGCGTCCGAGTTTGGCTCGCTGCTCTTCTCACCCGCAGACATGAGTGCGTTCATGCACAACGCCTACGTGCAGAGCGCTCAGTCGTCGCTCGCCACCAAGGAACCAAAGGACAAGGACGACAAGCACGACCAGAGTTTCCACAATATCGTCACTGCGTACGAGGTCTGGAATCGCTTGGCTGGCCAGATGATCGACGCCGAGATCGCGCAGTCTCGTGGCGGGACTGGTTTTAACAGAGAGCGCTCCAGGTACAGCAGACGGAGGAAGTGCCGACGGGGCAGCAGCGCGGCGCTCGTCAAGTGTGCTTTCGTCAGATACCGTAATGGCCATTCGACCGAAGCTCCAGTTCCACATCGAGCCGTTGCCTCACGGGGTGAGTTGTCAATGCAGCAGCAGCAGTACCCTCGTCTGCCATCTTCACGTCGTCCCACCTGGCGGACGAGCGCAAGCACGTCTTTGAGTGCATTTCGTTCGAGAACCCGGTCATCGAGCGCATCTTCAGCATCGAGGACAACCCGAGCGAGGAGCTCGAGCGCGTGCGCGCCACGTTCGAGAAGAAGAAGCACCTGGTGCGCCACCTGTACACCAAACACCGCGCACAGATCCAGCACGCCGTGAGTCTGGACGGCCTCTGGCATTTTGTCAAGGTGCTGCGGTTCCCAAAGGAGATCCACATGCTCCCAGCGATGCGCGACGAGGACATGGCGGCGAATGGCTTTGAGCAGCTCTTCTCGCCGGACGACCTCGCGGAGATCTTGCTGCAGCTCTGCGACGAGCAGTTCCTGCCGCAGACCACGCCGCTGAGCGCAAGGGTCGAGTACTTTGCGAGGCACCACCTGCCGTTCGCGGCGCAGAACCAGAGCATCATCCGCGAGCTCATGCACCAGCAGGACGTCAAGCGCGCGCTCGCAGACCACTCGCAGACGATCCGCATCATCTTTCGCCGGTACTGCGCGAAGGAGCGCGACCTGGGCAAGCTCATGGCGAGTTCAAATACGAATCACCAGCAACAACAAGCCAGTAGTAATGCTAGTACGAAGAACAGCAACAGCCATCGCCCAGCGAGACACACGAGCCACGGGATCACCAAGTACATGCGACTCATCGACTGGCTCGCGTTCATCCAGGACTACAACCTGCTGCGGCCGCGCTTCCCGCTCGACTACGCGGTCGTCGTGTTTCGCAACGTGCAGGAGGTGGCTTCCAATTCGAACTCTTCAGCAGGCGAGAGCGCAACGGCGACAGCGACGGACGAGCAGCTGGAGATGATCTACAGCGAGTTCTGCGAGGCGCTCGTGGGCGTCGCGTCTTGTTTCTTCCCCGACCCGTTCCTCAAGAGCGCCACGAAAGTGAGCCAGTTCATCCAGCGGTTCCTGCCCGTCTCGCCCGAGGAGGTCTGCTCGCATGTGTGAACAACGTGAGGTATAGTAGATAACAAACAGAACCAGAACTATCATTCGTGAACTCTTGTGCATTAAGGCAACCTTCAAAGCTGGATATGGAGTACTTGGTATTGGATCTTTGGTCTATGGCTTGAGAATAAAGCGGCTTGACATGAAACTCGTCGATAGAGACAAACAACCAGTGCCCCCACTGCCTTTCAGCTCTAAAAGATGGCGATGTCTTCTTGACTTGGCGGAGCTGGAAGCGCGAGCACGCCGTCGCTCCGGTTCCACTCTCGTTTCGGCTTGTTGGGCATATCCGCAGAGTCGTCCAGCCACACGCGCTGTACGAAATGGTTCGGAGCCATGCCAGTCACAACTTGTTCCCACTTGAGGCAAACCGCGTACGCCTTGTCGGTCGAGGTCCCCGTCAGCCAGTTCTTCTTGATCTTGCTCGGGATCGTCACCATGTTCTTGTCGCGCACGTAGCCCTCGGGACAGGTGGCAGCCCGCGCTTTCCCAGGGTTCATGTCCAGAAACTGCACGTCTGATAGAAAAGATCCTGACGCGGCGTCAATCTCCCGAATGGTTCGCTTCACGTACCGCACGCAGAAAATCGTCCACGGCGCACCTTTGTAGTCCTTCGAGTGACCGTCTCCGTCACGATCGTAGCCGTCGCCAAGAGACCTGCAGCTCTGTGTGAGGGTTTCCAGACTGACTTTTGGGGAATCAGCTTGGAGGATCAGGAAATCGGCAACCAGCGCGAAAGGTGGGAAGCGCTTCCACTGACCGACTTTCGGAGAGAAGAACCGGATCACGTTCTTCGTCCACCCGCGCTCGTTCAGTGGATCAAAGTCTTCATTCGCTTCAGGCTGGACGATCGCGAGGGTGCTCGAATCCTCCCGCTCTGCGTACACCACTCGATGGGGAGCATCATCAGTTGGAACGGTCTTCACGCAGAGCACGTCTGTGTGTGGCACCGGCTCCCGTGGCTCCAACTTGAATGAAGCGAGCTGACCTCCATCCTGGCTCACTTGAAAGCATTCTCCATGAGGCGGAGCGATGTTGTATACCTTGAAAGAGAGCGCGAGTTTGAAATCTTGAACTTCACGATAGCCATCGACGTCAAACAAAGTCGCGAATGGAGTGAACCTCTCTTTGACGTGGATGACGCGGTCTGCTGGGGTGAGATACCATTGCGCTCGCTCGAGCACAGTCTGGATCACGTCGTGGATGCGCGTCCAGTCTTCTTGGAGCGACTCGAGCGAGTACTTCAGCGCATTGCAGGTCGTCACCAGCGGGATCACTGCGATGTAGAACCCGAGCAGCTGGGCTTGCACCTCGCCATTGGCACGATCCTGGGTCTCGAATTTCACGTCAAAGAGTCCGTTTTCGTCCTTCAGAATCGTTTCCAGCTCCGAGAACAGCGACGGGATCTCGAAATCCTCGCACTTGGAGATCATCTGCGCTCGCGTCAGGTTGCCCTGGGCATACAGCATCGATTGGCGCTGCACGTTAGCAAACTTGTCCTTCATGACGGAGATCGCCGTCATCTTCATCTCGGCGACGACTTTCGACGGGATCTCGGAGATGCCGTTGAGAACTCGGTCGACATCGACGATGATCCGGCTGAGCTTCCCGCTCATTTCTTGCAGCTGGTCTTGAATCTGATCCAGTTCCACTCGGAACCCTTGCGAGAGTTTGTTCAGAGCGAGGAGCACTGGATCCACTTTCTTGGCAGGACCGGCGACCATAGTGAACACTGACGCAGCGAGCGAGAACGCCACGCCTGCAAACCCGAAGCCTCCTGGAAGCTCCACCAGCACGTCTCCAACGCCCTTGAGCACTTTCGCAACATCCTGGGTGGAAACCCCCTGGATCGCGACTTGCAGCCCGTCAGTTGCCGATTTGATGTTCCGGATGACTTCTGATTGCGCTGCAGGTGGTAGTTGGCTGATACTCTTGACTGCAGCTTCGCTCGATACGTTTTGCTCGTTCTTTGCAGTCGTCGTGTTGGACACAACTGTTAGGAAGATGATGCACAGCAAGCAAGTCCAACGCATTGTGGCTGAGCGATCAAGAGGCGATTGTTCTCAAGACTTGCAAAACGAGAAATGAAACTCTCACTCTTCGGTTGGGGAGTGTCGGCTGGAAGGCGTCTCCAGAGAGCGTGCTTCGTCAATCTGAGCAGATCATAGCAGAGTAAGGTGCACGGTTAGAAGGAAGAGAAGTGGAGAGAGTAAAAAAGAGAGCCGAACGGAGTGAGTGAGGCTGTGCACAGCAACACGCATTGCAAGTCGTGCGTGCGCATCGACCACCACTGCTATGTCGGCGCAAAAGCTTCGGAGTCGAGATTACACACGTACGTGTGATACGTACATTTGCTCAGAAGCAGCTCGACTCAAGAGGCACAGCAGTTTGCGCATTCATTCGCTTCGATTTCGAGTGGCTTGATCGATCGATCGCTCACAGGCGCTGGTGCTCAAGGGGCACAAATCCGACCCCGCCACGCTCACGAACTCTCACACACACACCGCCGACTCGCTACCTGTCACGCTTGCGTGTGTGCAGGAGGGGCATTCTATTGCAGCGCTTCAAGTCGCGCATTCTCTTTGATCGCCGACACATGTGAGAGAAATGGCATGTGCGATGTGTGCGGGACATGTTGAAGCGACCGTCACTCTCCTCGGCAGACAGAGAGTGAAAGCTCCGTTCTTTTGGTTTCCCCGCCACCAATCGATCGGCAAATTGTGGTTTGGCGCGCTCAAAACCGATGGGTCCAACCACTTCAACATCCCCCGATTGGACCCGACCCGTCAGCCCGTTTCCTTTCTTCTCTCAAGCTCGGAAGCGCCTGTTTGAAGCAAGAATATGGGCTCGCAAACCGCTCAAAAACGGGTCTTTATTTTGGACCCAGACCCGACCCATCGCTTGTCAGACAAAACAGACAGACATGCAAGAAACAAACGGTGGCGGGTGAGCGAGCGAGCGAGCGAGCGAGCGCCGATTTGGTTTCTGCGTTGGCGCGCCATTTGGAATTCCGCCTCAAGCTGAAGTGACTGCGACTCGTCTCTTCGCTTGCGCGCACCCATCCCACTTGCATCCACCCCACTCTCACTCCCGAGTCTCTCGCGCGCTTCAACGCCCGTCACTCTCACTCTTGCTCTCGCACTCTCCATCCATCCATCAATCCAGCACAAGATGAAGTACCTCGCAGTCACGGGAGGCACGGTCAGCGGGCTCGGCAAGGGCATCACCATCAGCAGCATCGGCGTCGTGCTCAAGTCCTGCGGGCTGCGCGTCACGTCCGTCAAGATCGACCCGTACCTCAACTGCGACGCCGGCACCATGTCCCCGTTCGAGCACGGCGAGGTGTTCGTGCTCAACGACGGTGGTGAGGGCGACCTCGACCTCGGCAACTACGAGCGCTTCCTCGGCATCACGCTCACGCGCGACCACAACATCACTACGGGTAAGGTGTACCAGGAAGTGCTCCAGAAGGAGCGCCGCGGCGACTACTTGGGCAAGACTGTGCAGGTCGTGCCGCATGTGACCGACGCGATTCAGGACTGGATCGAGCGCGTCGCGCAGATCGGCGTCGACGGCGAGAACGTCGGCGCTACCAACGAAGCCGCGGATGTGTGCCTCATTGAGGTCGGCGGCACTGTCGGTGACATCGAGTCGATGGTGTTCCTGGAAGCGCTCCGCCAGTTCCAGTTCCGCGTCGGACCAGAGAACTTCTGCCTCGTGCACGTGTCGCTCGTGCCAGTGCTCGGGTCGGTCGGCGAGCAGAAGACAAAGCCCACCCAGCACGCCATCAAGGAGCTGCGCAGCGCGGGTCTCTCCCCTGACGTGATCATCTGCCGTGCCAGCACCGAATTGGAAGCTTCGACCCGCGCCAAGATCGGTATGTTCTGCCAAGTGTCGGCGAACCACGTGCTCTCTGTGCACGATGTGAGCAACATCTACCACGTGCCACTTCTCCTCGCCAAGCAGGGAGCCGCCAGCATCCTGCTGTCGAAGCTGCAGCTGATGAACCGTTTCCGCGAGCCAGATCTTGCGGAGTGGTCTGCCATGGCGCATCGTGTGGACAGCTTCACGGAAACCTGCAAGATCGCGCTTGTCGGCAAGTACACTGGTCTCCAGGACTCGTACTTGAGCGTGATCAAGGCTCTCAAGCACGCCACCATGAAGTGCGACCACGATTTGGACATCGAATGGATTGAAGCGGGCGACCTTGAACCGGAGACCCAGCGAACGAACCCAGAGAAGTACGACGAAGCGTGGCGAAAGCTGAAGAGCGTGCACGGTATCGTTGTGCCTGGCGGCTTCGGCGACCGTGGTGTCGACGGCAAGGTGCTCACTGCTCAGTACGCGCGCGAGAACAAGATCCCGTACCTCGGTATCTGCCTTGGCATGCAAGTCGCGGTGATCGAGTACGCTCGCAATGTGATCGGATGGAAGGACGCCAACAGTGAAGAGTTCAACGCGGCGGCTGACCACAAGGTCGTTATCTTCATGCCAGAGATCAACCCTGACATGATGGGAGGCACCATGCGTTGCGGAGAACGCCGCACGGTTGTCCACGAACAGGAGGACCCAGCCAAGCGCTCGCTGGTGTCGTACCTGTACGGCAAGACCACCCGCATCATGGAGCGTCACCGTCACCGTTACGAAGTGAACCCAGAGTTCGTGTCGACCATCCGCGAGGCTGGTCTCAACTTTGTCGGCACGGACGACAAGGGTGTGCGTATGCAGGTCGTCGAGCTGGACCGTGACGTGCACCCGTTCTACTTCGCCGCGCAGTACCACCCAGAGTTCAAGTCGCACCCGAACGACCCATCGCCTCCATTCCACGGTTTGATCCTGGCTGCCACCGGCAAGCTCTCGGCGTACATTGCGGAGTGCGAAGCCAAGGGCTTTTAAGCTGGCTTGCTGCGCATTTGACTGGAGCAACGACAGCAGCGCCGACAACACACGACAGCGAGAGCGACGCGAGCCCGGACGAGATGGAGATTTATTAGAAGTTGTGCGTGTATTTGCTATTAATATGGCCCGCAGTTGGTAACCCATTCCACCACCGTCTCCCTCGTTCGTTTTGTTTTTCTTCCTTTCAAAAGAAGAAAAACAGAACGAATCTCTCACGGTCTCGCTCCGTGGTCGACGACGCGCCAAGCCCCCGAACCCCTCGCAGTCTCGCTCCAGCACAAGACACCAAGCCCCTCAAGCCCAGCGAATCGCTCCAAGTTCGCCAAGCCAGCTCGCACACACACACACACACACACACGCGCACAACCCAAGCGCCTGCTCCGCCTCAAGGATAACCAAGCGCAAAGCACCGCAAGAACACCAAGCAAGACAGAACGAAGTCGGAAAGCGACGCCATCGATCAGTATTTATTCAGAGTATTTATTCAATGCACACGCACCCTTATTTATCCAATGCATCATTGCGTGGATCCGTCCTCCTCACCTCACTCGACAGAGACGCACTTGCTTTGCTTTAGTATGCAGTTGGCCTCTTGACGCCACGACCTCCAAAGAGCCACATCTGCATGTGTTGTGCCTCTTCAGATCCAAGCACCAAACAAGGAACCATTTATCAATACCAACTATTAACGGATGCATCGTATTTGTGTTTATAACATGTCCAAGTTGCTGCGCAGGATTGCACTTGAAGGGCAACCATTTTTGAATTTCTTTGACGCAGACAGCTCAAGAGGACGATGGTAATGCAGCAGCAGAGCCAGAGCGCGTTCTCGCCAGCGGAGTGGGGCGAAGCGCTGCGCCAGTGCGTCACATCACGCTCGCTCTCCGTGCTGCGAGAGCAGGTGCTGCTGGTGTTCGTGGAGCCGCACGCAGTGTTCCATCCGCTCCACGCGCTGCTGCCACCGCTTCGCAATGGACGACAACAAACGCAAACCGCATTCGTCGCTGTGATGCGTCTTCACGAGCAAGTCTCAGCAGTGATGAAGGAGCTCCAGACGATTTCAAGCATTCACAGCAGTGACAAAGCTGATATCTGCCACGCAGTGCTGGAGAACGTGGTGTTTGTGGATCGAGCAGTGGATGCGGTGAGTGCCAAGCGCGCGAGCGATGCGGGCGGGCGAGTGGCGAGTGCCGTGCCGTTCTTTCATCCGAGAGAAGTGAACCTCAGTGGCGGAGCGCTTTGCTCTTTCGCATCAGATGAGGCGAGTGCAAAGGCCGCGTTGGCTGACATCACGATTGCGGTCCAGTCGTTCGAAGAAGTCGATGTGGAAACCCCGCTGGTCGTGGTGGTCGAGCACGACGAAGGTTACATTGGTCAAACTTTTGACGGACAGCTAGTCTTCAGCATCATCCGAGTGAAGAAAACGCCATTCAAGCCCAACGAGGTCTCGTTTGACAGCGTATTAGAAGCGTATGAAGAGGATTTCCGAGACCAGATGGAGATCAACGGCATCGCGGACCAGCCACAGCAGCTCGCAGTGAACGTCCAGGCTGGCTTTAGCATTTCGTCGCATTATCACAGCAGCTCGATATCATCTGCGTCTCCAAAGGGAGCTCTTGGTGCAAACCTGATCTCTTCGTGGAATGGAATTGAGAACATCCGGTCGCTGTATTGCAAGCCGCCGCCGAATTCGTCGTCCCTGGTGTGCATCGGAGGAACCGACGATGACTCTGGTCTTTACCTTGGTTCCTCGCTTGCTTGCTCTTCTTCGGTCAAGTCGATGGAGTCATTTCCAGCTCAAGTTCGCCATACGATCGGGTTTCTGAACAATCTGGAGAATGTGAGTGCATTGCGATGTGTGTATCTCTATTTTCTTCTGCGTCTCGGACGAAGTTGCTCATATTGCATTCGTGTTTTCACTGCAGTCCATTCACGACTCGACGTTTGAGTGGTTGTCAAAAGGGCAAACGGCAAACTCCAGCTCGGAAGAACCCGATCGAAGCTATCTGTTGCGTAAATTTCGTCGTTTCCTGGGAGATCCAGATGCAAGCCAAGAGGACACAATCGATCTCAACAGCACCATGGAGCTGAACATCGCCCTGAATTTCGAGCGCGAGGACGATCTTACCAAGAATCGGACCGACTTGGACTTCTTGGAGAAAATGTGGGAGTTTGTACTCGCAAATGTCACGTCAGCGGAAGTAGCAGTACAGCTGGTTCAGGAATTCCTCGTGGCGTTTGCTACAACTCGCGTTGTCCCACTTGCGCATCCTGCGAATCCGACCCGACTTGGCGAGTTCCTAAAGACCAGAGTGGAAGCAAGTCGAGTCGCTGCAACAGACAGCACTGCTGATTCTCAACAGAGCTTACAAGCTCAGCTATCGATACCCCAAGAAGCGCTTCTTTCGCTCTTTGAGCTTGGAGAATGGAAGTTACAGCGCGACATTGCTTCGTGGTTTGCGCAGATCGGCTTCACGGCGGCTGAAAGCGCGCTGATCATCGATCAGTTCCAGCTACAAAAAGGTGACACAAGCGAAAGACAGAAGCGCAAACACATCGCTGTCCAGCACCTTGTCGACGTCTGCGCGCTGGCGTTTTCGTTGGGGATGTCAGGATCGCTCTTACGAAAACTCGCAAACGATTGCCTCGGGTATTTCACGCGTCAGCAAAGTCATGCATCTCACGCATCAGGAACCAGCGCTCCAACTTTTGTCTTACCGTTGAATTCGTTCATCCCTGATCGAATTCGAGCGAATCTCGGAGGTGAGACAACAGCATTCAAGGACGCTGAGGGTGCTTTGGGTGAATGACGTGCATTTGACGCTCACATTTGTGACTTGATTGCATTTGAACAGATGCGCTGTTCTGGGACTTGGGAATCTCATTTGGGGGGCTGATGGAAAGAAAAGTGCGGATTTGCGAGTCGCCATTCCATCCTAAATGTGGTGCTTTTAGCGGCGAAGAGGGTGCAGATGTTGAGAGCAAGCTGTCGTCTGTTTCTCCTGACTTCACACTCGCGCTCGACCCGAAGACAATCAATCAACTGCATCATTGCATTCCAGAAGACGTGCTCCTGCATCCCATCGTGCTGTCGTTTGTGCGAAATGCAGAGAGAAACGCAGAAGACAAGCTGCCCACACCAGTGGGGCTCGTGCAGTACGAGTGCACCACACGCAAACTCGGGTATTAATTAGGTGGAACACGTAGCCCAATCGATCGATAAATGGTACGTGTCGTCAATGACCTCACAGAACACACAGGTCAAATCAAGACGAAGAAGACAAGCGCTATGGAATAAAAGCATCGTCTATTTTTTGAAAAAGTTCTAACCCACAGGTGGAGCTTGGCCGTCAGTGTCGCTTATCGTCTACGCATCAGAGCTCCCAGCACACCGACCACAACGACAGCAGCAGCTGCAGCAACAGCGACTGCCACACTCGGCTGCTTCTGGGCGAACGCGCGAGCCTTGGCAACGACTCCACTTTCGTCAGCTTCGTCGTCACTCAAGTGCTTGATCATCAGTTCGCCCTCGCCCTCGACTTCGAATCCCAGCCGGCGGTAAAAGTTGCGCACTCCGACACCCGCGATCACCGCGACCTTCTTGTACCCGTTCGCGCGCGCGATCTCTTCGGCTTTCATCATGAGCTGCGTGCCGAACCCGATGTGCTGCGCCTGCGAGGTCTCGTCATCGCCCGCTTCCAGAGCCAGCTTCTTGTTCTTCTCGCCAGCAGCGACCAGCTGGCCATACACGTGCAGCTCGCGCACCAGCGCCGCGCCGACAAGCTCGGGAAAGACGCCGGCGCCAGGGTCCTTCGTGATGCGCAGACGCGCAAAGCCGCAGATCTTCGTCTGGTCGGGCGTCTCAAAGCTGATGAAATACTCATCACCATCGTTCGCGCGGTACTTGCGCACGATGAACTCTGCGACCGAGATGGCCAGGTCGTCGGTCTTGACCTCGCGACAGCGGATGCATCTGCAGGGCTTGCCCGCCTTGATCATCCGATTGCAGATCACCTGGCGCAAGTTTGGTTCGTCCATGCCGCCGAGAATGTACTGGCTCGGGATGTCGCGAATCACGCGGTTGAGACGGATCCAAGGGTGCACCTGCGCCTTCACCTCCATGAGCAGCTCGATCAGCGTCTCGTCCGGGTACGGCACGTACTCGCCCTCGTCAAACCACTTCTTGATGACCGTCCAGGGCGTGATCTCGCACGGGTAGATCTTCCACTGGTCCGCCTGCAGATCTTCCGAGTGCAAAACGTACTCAAACATCTTTCGGTCCTTCTCGGGGCTGCTCCCCGGCAAGTTGGGCATCAAGTGGATGTCAGTCTTGTAGCAGCAGTCGCGGAGCATGCGCAGCGCATTGATCGCGTCTTGCGTCGTGCACCCGCGGTTGATCTTGGTCAGGATCGCATCATCCGTGTGCTGGATGCCCAGCTGCACGCGCGTGCACCCGTATCGGCGGAATCGACGCAACTCCTCGGCGTTGATGCAGTCCGGACGCGTCTCCAGCGTGATACCGATGATCTTCACCGCCGCGCCTTCGTTCTCGAGCTTCTCTTCGTCCAGCGACTTGCGCTCGCGCTTCTCGCGCTCGTAGAAAGTGTTGGCCGCGTAAAAAAGGTCGCGGATGAACGTCTCCTGGTACTCGTGCGGGTACGACGCCCACGTGCCGCCGAGCACGAGCAGCTCGATCTTGTCCACCGGGTGGCCGTTCATCGCGAGCGTGACCGCGCGGTCGCAGAATTGCAGCACCGGGTCGAAATCGTTGCGATTCGCGCGCAGCACGCTCGGCTCGTCGTGCAGGTAGCTTCTCGGCTGGCCCGGCTCGTTCGGGCAGTAGTAGCAGTTCCACTGGCAGCTGAACTTCTGCTTCTTCTCGCCCACCTGCGGATACGGGCTCGTGAGCACAGTCACGACCAGCACGCCCGACTGGCTCTTCTGCGCTTTCTTGACCAGCAGCTTCTCGAGCGTGAGTCCCTTCGGCACGTCGCCGCGCTGCACGAGTATGTTGAGCACGAACTTCATCTGCGACTTCTTCGGCAGGCACTTGAACGCGCGGCGCAGCTTCACGAACGCCTTCTCGAGCTCGCGGTTGTTCTGCGGGTCTTCCTGCGCGAGGAACGCCGCCATCTTCTCGTAGAACGGGAGCTCGCCCGCGGGGATGAGCTTGTCCCACGACGAATAGATGTCCTCGATGCTCGTGTTCTTCCAGTCCGAATCCTGGCTGCGCTTGTACGTCTCCGGGTCGTTCACAGGGCCGTCGCGGTGCGACTTCTTCTTCTTTGGCGTCGCCGGCTCGCTGTCCGTGAGCTCGGAGCTGCTCGCCACCGAGGCGGCGCTGCTGAGGTCATCATGTGGAGCAATAGCCGCAGCAGATGCTCCAGTAGCAGCAGCGATGTCTTCGTGCGTTGGCGTTGGCGCTGGCGCAATGGCCGCAGCAGCAACGGCAGCCACAGCCTCTTCGTTCATGGCGTTGGTGCTCATTTTCGTTCTCGAAGATGAAGTGTGTGTGCTTTGATTTGGATGGGTGGGAACAAATCTGGGTAGAGTACTAGCAACGCCGGAAATAAAAGGCCTATAGAGTTTGGTGGGTTGCTTTTTGTGGACACCCATTCTGTCGCGCACGGTACTGCTTCTGGTTCTTGTGAGTTCTGGTGATCTGCTCGTTGAGTTGGCCACTTCAAGTTGGAAAAATTCTTTATTGCACAAAGTCATTGGCAAAATGCTCTGTGTGCTGTGCAAAGTGTTGCATCAGTGTGTTGATCAATCAGCTACTGTATTGCTGTATACCACTTTGCCCCCTGCACAATGCACATTTTGACACCGAGGACGATCTGTGGACGCCACCGCGAGAGTGTGGCTTCCAATCCACTCCAAGAAAGCGAAAGCGCCTTCGGACGGATCGGAGTGGGAAAGGAAGATTCGATGGACGTGGCGTTCAGATTCCGCAGCTGCCCGACGGCTCCCTCCACGTATTCCACACGTCCATCCTGCTTCCTTGCCCTGTGCTGCACTCACACACCGCCAGACCACACAGAAAGACACTCGTGCAAACAACTAGCCTCTTTTTTTTTCATGGTTTATTCTTCCCTTTAGACAAAAACGAAAGCTTCAAGAGCTCCATTTCAAAAAAACAAAACAACGGACTACCAAAGGGGGATACGGGAGGTTGGTTGGATGGATGGATAGCTACGGCTGGCTGGTTGGAATGAACCAACCAACTCCCACGACGCTTGCTTGCTTAGTCGAGACCGGCGACGTTCTCGAGCAGGTAGACGAGCGCGATGGACGCCGGGTAGAGCAAGAACACGATGAGCGCGTCAAAAAGGCGCTGGGTCTTCTTGAGCGCGATCACGCCGATGATGAGCTCCACGAGCAGGATTGCGAGCGTCTCGGCCGAGAACTCCCACACGAGCCCACCGGCCTTGAAGTACATGAGCGCCGCGAAGATGCCCAAGCAGAACGTGTTGTTCATGCACGCCGCGCCGAGCAGCGCCGACACGGAGATCGAGATCGTCTTGGACGTCTTCTTGAGCGCGTAGTTGTACGACGCGATCAACTCACTGGCGTTCGACGCCAGCGGCGCGACCACGAACGACACGTAGAACGCAGGGATGCCCGTGCGCGCGCCGACCTCCGAGAGCACGTCGACCATCGGGTCCGAGAAGATGAGCACGAGCGCCGTGCCGATGAACATCATGTACGCAGCGCGGAGCTTGATCTTGCGCTGCTGCTCGGCGATCGACAGGTGCGCGAGGTCCTCTGGCACGATCTCGTCCTCCTCCTCTTCGTCCTCCTCGTCCGGGTGCATGTCAATGTGGCGCTGCGAATCGACGTGGATGCGCGTCATCTCGATCTTGCGGCCCTGGGACTCGAGCTCGTACTTGGCGATCAAGTACTTGAGCGTGGCCTCCACGAGCTCGTCGAACTCGATGAAGCCGCTCTTGTCCTTGTCGGCCTCCTGGATCCACTTCTCGGCCTCTTCACGGGAGACGATCTCGCCCAAGTCACGGAAGAACACCTGGAGCTCGTCCGCGTCCATGCGGCGGTCGCGGTTCTGGTCGTAGACGTGGAAGAACGGGCGGATGATGTCCTGCACGTGCTTGATCTGCGAGCGCGACGTCAGCGACGTGTTCACGTCCGGCGACGCCTTGCGGATCTTGGCCACTTCCTGCGCGAGCACGCCCGAGAGACTGATGTCGCCGTTGCGGATCGCCTGCACGCGGATCTCGTCGATCGCGTCGTCCGCGACCTGCGACGAGCGCTTCACGTTCCAGTACAGGTACGCGAAGAACGCGAACATGCACACGAGGAACGCCACGAACGCGAACGGCTTCTGCGAGGACGCGACCTTGTCGTGGTCGATCTGCGAGTCGCGCGCCGAGGTGCCCGTGAACTGGAGCGCCGGGATCTGCAGGATCAGGTAGATCAGACTCGTGACGATCATGGTCTTGGCGTTCGTCGGGATCTCATCAAAGAGCACCACGCCAGTGTTGAAGAGGTTCGCGTTGCCCGGAGGCGAGAGCTTGCTCCAGACCTTGCCCGTGCCCTTTGGACGCACGTAGTTGCCGCGGCCCTGCGCGTCCAGGTTCACGCGGCCGGCGTACACGCTGAGAGCCCATGGGATCGTGAGCAGCATGATGGTCGAGCCGGCGAGCGCGCCGACGCCGACCGACATCTGCTCCTGCGCGTCGGGACCCATCCCGGAGAAGAGCACGATCGCGCCGTCCGGCACCGCGCCGAGCACCGGGAGCACGACGCTGCCGACGATGCCCGCCATGGCCGGCACGAGCAGCAGCAGCTCGCTGCCGTCCGAGATCATGTTGCTCGCGTTGAAGAGCACGAAGCCGTAGACGGCGCCGAGGAAGAGCACTTGGACGAGGCCCGAGCCGTCCTGCGGCAGGTCCTTCGGGTCAATGAACGCACCCATCTTGAGTTCTTCACACTGGTGGGGAGCAGAGGCTTCTTCTTCTTCTTGGACTTGTGCAGAAGGCGGCGAATTCACAACTGAGACTGCGAATGAGAGCCAAAAGCGAAAAAGATAGAGCTCCTGCCTTGTTTGGTTCAAGCGGAAACAAGGAATTACAGATGAACCTGTAAAATCTGATACCCGAGGAACTTGATATCCTAGTATATATGATGGGATGTTGATCCACCGAGTTCGTTCCTATATGTTTTGTTCATATCAACCTTTTGATACCTGCCAAAATGTGTTGCTTGATGCATTTTCTCATCATCTTCGATATTTTCTCATACAAATTCTAAGTAAAAAATGCCAGCAATAAACTATTGGCTTTCTTCAGCTCACACGAAATTTAGTATGTACTTGCTTGGAGCTTCAGTTTGGTTTGGGAAGCTTTTGGCTACCGAGTGAGTTCCGAGGACAGGGTGTTGCCAGTGTTGATGTTGCCAGCAAACATGCTGCAATTGGTGTGTGAATGATCAAGTGATGGCAGTGACCTCGAGCATTACCAGTGATGTGAAGTTTCTATCATGTGGAGCCAATTTCGTAGCGGCTTCTGTGCATTTTGTAACGTCTGAATCGTACAGAATCCTACAGAGAACTGTAGATGTCATGCGAAATGTCGCTAACTTGCTGTGCATGCTGTAGCGAACGTTGAATGCGTCAGCGCAAATACGCATCTGGCTGAAGATCATTCAACTTCCATTTCAATACATATGATTCTAAATAGCAGCGTTGAAGTTGATGGAGTGTGGCGCTTCGCTTTAACGACACATTGAGTCAAAAACCCAACTCACAGCTTCGTGCAAGCACAAGTTGGGCAACGCGGCAAATTTACAAATGAATTGCTATCCGCGTTCGACCAACAAATAGCAATCCGACCAGACCCAGCACACCTTCAAAAACAGTGTTTGTGTGTTTTAGAAGAGATGTTGTGCAGTATATGCTCTGATTCTATTTATTTTTTGTCACGTGTATCATCTTGCCGGCTTGGCACAGCGATCCAAAGAGAAAATAACAGTCCAAACAGACTGCCTAATAAAAGTTCAGCACAACCTGTCAATCATTTTCCAACAAAGTTAGCTCTTTAAACACGTAGAAGCGAGATGTATAGATATGATGCGTTCTCAGATGAATAACTTAATATGCCATACATACTCACCTCGCTCCTTTGCAAACTGTCTAGCCAATACTGTGATACAGTGTAGAACATGGGCCAATGGCATTTCAGAAGCTAAATGAATGCGTTGTTTAGCTTTCGCAATTGGTGTAGTGTTGGCGAGGGCTACAAGTCACGAATCTGTTCTTGTTTTCAATCGAGTCGCGCTGCATAATTGCATCGCGGGATCGAGTCCTCTGAAACATGTTCGAACTGGTATATATGATACGAGACCCGTCCACGTCTCTATCAGGTATCACAGGTAGTCGGCGATCTGATTTAAATTTGGTGCCTTCGTATCCGGAATGCGGAACCCAGCTACTTCAGTTGAAGCAGTTGGGGATGTTCTATCCGACACGCCTGGGTTTTATACATCAGTACACAGCGTTACGCGTATAATGAGTGATGCACGCGCAAGTTGACGGGATAAAGAAAGGGAAGGACAGAAGCGTCAGCTGCCAGCCAACTAGACCATGCTTGGTGGCTGTGGCCGTGTTTGCATTCCACTGTTGAGTTGAAAGGCGCCAGCCAAAATAAATGAGGAATGAGCGATGTGGGCGGAACGTGGGTGCGTGCGTAGCCAGCTCGCCTGTCACGCGCTTTCCCCATTCGTAACTGGCCTCAACTGCCAAATGCTGCAGCAGTGTCGTCGATCCATGTTCAAAAATGAAAAAAGCTCCAAGCACACAAAATCAATGAGAAACAAGGGGATCCATGTGGCCTGTCTATGACACATTGACACAGATCCAAAAGCGATCTTTTTGGGAATCGCAAATGCGATTCCAAACGCGATTGATGAATGAGAGCTCAAAAACAGCTTGAAAGGCAGCCAGTGGTTTCCCAAGACTTGCTTTCTGCTGATGAGAGCTTGTTTTGTCGCGGGTCGTATGATGCCATTGCTTACAATTGGTGCTGGCATGTCACATGCTATATCCCTGTTTACGCGGGACTGGGATCTCGCTGCGTTGCCGTGCAGCGCGCCAACAAGCACTCCATTATGTCACCACGGAAGTGCTCTCTCAATTGAGCTCCATATCTTGGTCGATATTTGCTCAAGTGTGGCGGATATGGACGGCCTCATGAAAGCGCTTCTTGCTGAGCCAGGTTTTCATTTTCGACTAAGCAATGGGCGACTCACTCGCTTAGTCGTTTGTCTGCGACATTGCCGCCTTAGTCGATTCAAAGTGCAGCGAAATCGTCATGCTGGTCATGCGTGTACGCTAATAGTTAACCACATACCTGGAGAAGCACAAGCGCATTGCGAATAGTAGCGATCGATTTCCACACTAACAACGCCATTGCATGTTGCAGCAGCATGGCAGCATGCTGGTGCTTCATCTGCGCTCGATGGAATAAATGAGTCCGAGTTTCGCGAAAGTGGAAGAGTGAATGTCACGTAAGAAAATCCAGTTTGTTACGCATCTCCTTCAACTATACAGGTGTATAGATGGTTTTAGCTCAAAAGCTAGCAAATTATAATAAAATTTGACCAGCAAAATTAAAACTAGGTGGTCCACATAATTTCAGACCTACATTTTTTTCGCAATTGTCGATCGATCGCAATGAAAGCTGCAACTCAAAAGCACTTTCAAACTAAAACGCCACTGCTAGTATTTTCACAGCCACTCTTTTTCACGACCATCCATCCACGTCTCCAAACTGCTCCATTTGCGATCTTACACTTATCATCACAACGCGATTTCTTTTTCTCACACCACCACCACCGTCCATCATTCTCCGCCAGTTTACGACTGGTAGGCTGCAAACGAACTTCGCCGCCGCCACTCGTCCAGCGCAGACATCCCATTCTTCGTCGGTAATGGCAGCGTCGTGCTGCCCACGTCCGAGGCGCTCCCGCCCATAAAGTCCATGTCGGCCGAGTACGACGTGTTGAGGTCGTCCAGAGAGTTCTCAACGTCCGACGAGAGCTTGTCGAAGAACGAGAACGAGCCCTTGCGGTACGGCTTGGCGCTGCGGTTGCTGCCGAAGATCTGGTCGCTCATGCGCGACGAGTTGCTCGAACTCCCGCTCAGCCGGCTCGCGTCCATTCGCTCGCGAGGGCTGCGAGAGATGCTCCCCGCGAGGCTGCTTGCGTCGCTCAACTTGCGCTGCAAGTACGACACGACGTGCGCGCGGTCTCGGATCACGCGCGCGCTCTCGGCTGTCGGTGGACGCTTCCCCACAGTGCGTGACATCCACTTCGGCGCGCTGCTCGCCTGCTGTTGCTGCTGCTGGAGGTCGACCCCAGGCAGCGACAGGTTGCGTCGCATCATCGGCTGCATGTACGGACTTCGCATCACATCGTAATCCTCGTCCTGGAACTCGGTGGACTGCAGCTGGCTAAAATCCGGCGAGACCAGCACCTCGGACTCGAACGGGTTCGAGTTCGTGCTGCTCGCCTTTGGATACTGTAGCGGCGGTCTTCGCATGTCCATGTGTCTAGCTGGTTTCTCTTCGATGTACCTAGGTGCAGACATCGCAGACGCACTTCCGGTGGGCTGGCGCGCAGATAATGACGCCGTGTTGAAACTTCTCCGAACTGAAGGCTCAATGTGCTGCTGGTGGTCATCCTGCGAAGAATACGATGTCGGCATGTTCAAACTTCGACGATCTGACGGCTGCTGGTGGCGGTGCTGGTGGTACTCCTGGGACGATGTCGTCGACTGGTTGAAACTTCGACGATCTGTAGGCTGATTGTTGCTATAGTGGCTATCCTGGGACGACAGCGACGCCCTTCTCAAGCTTCGTCGATCAGATGGTACATGGAAAGACTCGGCTCGCACCACAGAGCCACTGCGGCCATTCCGGTTCTGGTCCGGTATACGGAAAGACTCGGCTCGTACCACCGAGCCACTGCGGCCATTCCAGTTCTCTTCCCCGTGTCCAGCTCTCCCGCGCTCTGCACGTCCGCTGATTTGCGCTTGGCGCTTGAAATCCTCGCTGTGCGGGTCCTGCGAACGGATCAAAATCTGTGAATCAATTTCGTCGTCGATCACCTGCTTCGACGGCTTCTGCCATGGCGAGCGACCCAGCACTCTGTTCGGAGAGTGGAAAGGCTCCGAGCACGATCGAGACAACGGCAGCTCGGCGAGCTCCGCTTTCTTCTTCTTCGGTCCAGCACTGCTCGCCATGCGGTCGACTGGACTGTGCAATGGGTCAAAGTCGTCACGGTTGCCGCTTCCTCCTCCTTGACTCTTTGCATACGAGTGCGATGGAGACGACGAGAAGCTCTTCCTCGTATGACGAATACTGGACCCACGAGCGTTGCTGCTGGTGCTTGCCAAAGCACTGTCGCCCCGGCTGTCGAGTTTGTTCCGTTTCTTCTCTGCTTTCCTCTTCTCTTTCTGCATCTTCAGTTCACGATGCCAGTCTTCGATTTTCTGGATCCATGTGCGCGGCGAGCGACCGTATTGCTGCATGTCGTCGCCCACGCTAGTCTGGGACATGTTCTGCGTGACACTGGAGCTGGCTCGGAGATCTCCTCCTCCTCCTGGGTGTTTCTTCGATTGCTGTATGAACGCTGTGCTTTTGCTTCTTCGCTCTCGCGGCATACCTCGCCCTGGTCCTGCTGGGATCTCACTCACGCTCGACGTCGCGAGCCGCCGAGTCGTGTTGAAGCTCGGGATTGCTTCAGATTGCATACGACGTCGCTCGAAATCAGGTCCATCTTCAGGTCCCATGATGAGCTTCACATGCCGCGTGCCCCACTGATTGTAGCTCTCTTTCGATCCCCAGTACTGGTCAAATACCTACGCCGATAAACACAGTCAAGTTTGTCTTCGTTAGCATAGCACACACAGCCAACGAAGGAGGACATTAATACTCTAGGCGCTGCTCTTATTGTACGTACCATCGGAGGTACGCCGTCATAGTAGCTCGCGACGTTCGGGTGGTCCCTCTGCAGTGTGGCTGAGTAATCTTCCGTGATATACCGATCAAAGGTTCTGTGAAAATGGTCACAGATGTTAGCAACCAACACCGATACATCACCACAAAACATCGATCGATAAATAGGGGTCCTGACGTACCGAGACATTCGCCCGGCGTTCTTGTCCAAATGCTTGAAGTGCTTCTTGGCTTTGGTAAAGATCTTGAGCTTGCTCTCAGGTTTGCTCTCTGTGCTCGGTCTGCCGGTGCTACTCGTGGCTGTGACATCCTCTGACTCCACCGCAGACGCCACGATTCCAGATGCTAATTGGAGGCGATGGTGCGCTCGAAAGTCTTCAATGCGCGCTCTGTAGACGCAGTCTTGCTCTCTGGAGAGCTTCATCAGATCGAAAGCGTCCGTCTTGCCACGACCGATCTGCAAAATAGGACACAAAGAACCACCAGCGAGAGTCTTAGGATCATCAGCATAGAGGTGAGCAAAGAATGCTATCACACATCCATACCTCATTCAAGTGCTTCAGCATGTCACCGTAGTGCTCGCAACCGAGCAGCGAGTTCTTCTCAAGCTGCATCAGCGCAAGTGCAATCCGAAAAAGAATCTGTAGCGTGCAACGAAAACAGAACTAGTTAGAGTGCGGATAAGCCTGCAGGTATCCCCACAACCAAAACGCACCTCATCTCCGAGTAGAAAGATGGAGTCCCAGATGCGAACCGTGACTTCTCTATCGCACGGACTCGCAAAGAGCGTCAAGAACCACTCGGTACACGCCAGCGACAACTCGACTCCCGAGCCACCCAGTTCACTCAAGTGCTCAGTGATATCGGGCATCTGAAGCCGCACGAGATCTGTGAATACGTGCTGGTCCACAGCCAGCCCCAGCTACTCGAGCAATAACATCGAATCACAATTTTCGCATCAGTTGAGTTAGCACAAACCAAAGTCTCCTTGTCCCAGTCAAACCAATCAAAAACGAACGCACCATTGTTGTGTAGTAGTCTTCCGGTACCAGGCGGAGCATCTTGATCAACAAGTAGAACGCTTCTTCTTCGTCGAGAAACTGGAGCATCCGCGCGACAATGTAGTTGAGTCCCTGGCAGTACCCGAGCGTCGGGTTGTAGTTCGCGTACGCTATAAGCACACGGCGCATCTGCTGGGTCTTCTCTTCGCTCCACGAGGACTTGTCAGCATTCGGGACGGTGCGGAAGAGATCCACATCGATCTGCCGCGTCGCCTCGGTGCTCTCTTCCTCTAGCTCGATCAGTTCCTGGTACTGCCCTTTATGTCGACGCATCTCCACTTCTGCACCAGATGCGAGCATCCAGAGCTTCCCGTGGAGCTCGTCAGGGACGTGACCAAACTCGCGATCGTCGTGCATCAGCAGCGCGCGGATGCGCTCCTCGGTGCCCCAGATGTCGTGCGCGAGCTTGCCAAGCCCCTCAGTCGCAGACGGGTCCGCGCTCTTGTTCTCCTGCTCCTTCTGGGTCTGCTGATACTCGTACTCGAACAGCAGCCGCTGCCAGCTCATGTGCTGGACCAGGTCGATCAGCGGCGGCGACTCAAAGCCGTCGTCGTGCAGGAACGCGATCCCCTGGTCGCTGATAGGAGAGAAAGTCTGCAAGAGAATGCCGTACCATTTATGTACATGATGCGTTAGCTATTGGGGGCTCGTGTAGCGAGGCATAGAGCATATTCGTACCGGCTTGGCGGAGGCGCCGAGCGAGCTGCGCTCGTCGATCGACCGGCGCGTCGAGAGCGACACCGCGACAGCTTGCAGCGCTAGGATGTTGCGGTATACTAGAACACACAATAGCACCACCATCTTAGTCCCAGCAGTCCCCGCGGTGTCAGTCTATTCGAGCCATTTTAGCAGTATGAAGACGCACCTTTGTCGATGTTCCGGTAGAGCAGCAGGTCGTCCGGCTCAAACATGTCTTCCGCCTCCACGCCAAGCAGTTCACACGCGCTTGACAAAGAGAAAAGCGCGTCAGTCGGGTCACTCAAAGCGGACAAGGTCACGTCTTCCATATTCTCCCCATCTCCCCCCAACACAAATAACAAACACGCACGCAGCAATAAGATAAGGCACAATGCGGCTTACCTCAGATACGCGCGGATGTTCTGCGCCGCGCCATGCGGCGGTCGGTTCGGCGCGTAGCGCGGATCGGCACCTCCAGTAGCCGCATCGCCATTAACAGCACCGGTAGCAGCACCAGCAGCGCCGGCGCCGCCACGGCCGTCGTCGCCATGACCGCCCTGCGCGACCACCTTGTCCTTCATGCCGAGCGCCTTGAAGACCTTGTTCGCGAGGTCGCAGAGCGCGTGGCCCGCGCGCAGCACGACCGTGAAGTCGCTCTGGAACTTCTCGCCCAGCACCATCTCCATCCATCGCTGCGCGATCTCGCCGCTGCCCGTCGCCTTCGCTGGCACCAGCATCGCTCCCTACTCCCTGCTGCTTGAGTTTCCTCCTCTTTTTCGCTACTATCACTGTCGAATTGCGTTGGTTTTTCCACAGTGACATATAACAAGAGGAGAGTAAGCAATATGTTATAGAGCACATACAGGAAAACAGAGGAGACAGGCTTCATCATCGACAAAGGCTGTCTGCTCAGACATATTATTGATCGTCGACACGTACGTACGTACGTACACACACTTTGCCACGGCGATGGAACTAGTGATGTCTGGGGTTGTTGGGAAGAAGGTGACGAATAATGAAATGGACGCCTGTGTGTGTGTGTGTGTGTGTGAACTACGATGCGGGCTAAGATTCCTCCCTCAAGCAAGCAGCAGCTTTTGCAATGCAACAGCAAGGAATGCGCGCGGAAGTGTGAGCAGCAGCCCGCTTTATGACGCGGATGCTGGTGTCGCTCAACGGACAGTAGTACTCTATCAATTTTGTTAGAGAGGATGCATCGGATCTAGTCGAGTATCCCTCTTCATACCGACCTTGTGCAACTCTATGTTGCGTTGTTTAGCAATTTACAGTTTGATAATACCTGCTTTAAAGACACTAGATGATAAGGACTGCGGGAATAGCTGTGATGGGCAAAACCTCTCATAATCCGATTTATCACGTAAGTACGAGTATATCCATTTCAACAGGGTAGCTTCATTTTCACAAATCGTACTTACCGTTCCCGCAAACGCGATTGATTTGAACCAGACGCGCACGACAAGCAAAGCAGGAATGAAGCGTCGAGAGATGGCGGCGGCGGCGAGCGACCCGCTCTCGGACGACGACGCGCAGCACGGAGGCGACAACGTGCGGGCCGCTATCGCACTGAACGCGGCGGCGCGTGCCACGACCTCTTCTGCGTCGTCTCTGCCGTCAGCGCAGCCCGTACTCTCGTCTTTCTCGTCGTCCTCATCGTCCAACGCCAGCGGTGGCGGTGGTGGTGGTGGCAGCAGTGGCGGCGCGCCGCTGACTGTGAAGAAGCGCCGCACGAAGAACTTTGAGTGGCGCGAAGACATGGCCAAGTCGCGCGGCTCGATCAATGTGTGCGTGCCGCCGCTCGACCCGCCGACGTTCGAGACCTGGGACGACTTCACCAGCGCCTGGAAGAAGTACCAGAGCGCGACCAAGACGCTCTTCCGGCGCCGCAGCTCGAGCACCACGACGTCGTGGAACAGCAAGAACCGCTTCAAGAAGTTCCCCGTGCCGGACGAGTTCCAGTACGCAACCATGGCGTACTGGTGTACGCACGGCTGCATCCAGCCCTCGCGCGGCACGGGCGTGCGCGCGCACTTGCACAACCGCTTCACGGGCTGTACGGCGCGCATCACAGCGGACGTCGTGTACGAGACGAACGAAGCGAATGAAGTGCACTGGTTCATCCGCGTGCGCAACCAGGTACAGTATTGTGGTGGCTGCTATGTGTGTGTGTGTGTATGTGTTGCATTGACGAGTACGCATAGTTAGCTGACTGACTGTGTCTCATCTCCTTTTGACGCAATGAGCAGATCTCACAGCACAACCACAAGATCAGTGACGAAATCTACAACTGCTACACGAACAACAGCTCTGTGCCGGACGAACTGCTGCTGGGACCGACCGAAGAGATGGAGGAGCCAGCTGGACCTACCAGCAGCAGCAGCCCCAGTCAAGTGATGCGCAGCTTTGAGTCCGCGGAGGAAAACGATTTTGAGAACCCGAGCCACATGCTCGCAGAAATGGAGGACGTGGACCATGGTAAGGTGGTGTTGTGTAGGCTATCTACCACTCTTTGTTGTAGTGCATATCTAACGTTTGTGCGATGTATTGTTCATGGAAAAACTGCAGTGTCGCCAGAGAGTTCAAGTGCTGCGTCAGGTATTTATTTGTAAATGTTGTCAGTCCTCGCCTGTAGGGTATTCTGACAATTATTTGTCTTCTTTTCTTCTCCTGCAGCCTACAAGACGAATCAAAGAGTACCCGCGACTGCATCGGCACTGGCAGGTACGCTTTCCGAATGGAGGCTTTGCAATGTTCGTTTTGTGTGCTTTAACTGCAGTTCTTTCTCACGCACTTTCAAACTCTGTTGTAACTATCAGCGAAAGAAGCGATGATGGAAGACCGGAAGATCCAAATGGCGCGAGCCGAGCTGCAGCCAATCCTGGCCGACCTGAAGCGAACGTCGACGCGGGTCATCCACAAGCGTCTCCAGGACGTCTCGGAAGTGGTGGCTCACCTGCTGACCAAGTGGGAGCGAGGTACGTCTGCGCAATATGCATGTCTCTCACTGCGACTCGCAAGTCTTCGTGGCTCGCTCATCGTATGCTGCTATGTGGTTGTCAATTCAGATCGCATCGTCGAAGAACAGATTTTCTCCAGCGCAAGGGCGGCGTTGGCGGGCGGCAATTTGCCTGAAGAAGACACCCAGCGAGAACAGCAGCAGCAGCCGTCCACTGGTATTTACGGAGACGGTCCCGGCGCGCTCTTGTCACATCGACTGGACACTTTTTCAGGGGAGCTCGTGCGAAGTACGGCCTCGACATTAGCAAATGACGGGAACGCGTCGAGCAACACGGTCGGCGAACGGCCCGGCAGCAGTAGCAATAGCGCTGTTCCAGTTGACGACGACGAGCTGAGTCGACACCGCGGCCACAGCGAGCTTGTCTGAGACGATTGTGTGTTGAAAAAAAACAAATAAAGTAATGTGTCAACGAAGAAGAAAGAGAGAGGGAGCAAAGAGAACGCCTGAGAGGAGCTGGTTTGTGGGGAAATGTGCTGGTGTATGCATTGAAGTGTGAGGTTTTATATGTTAGATATGCAAAGGATGAAAGGTATGTGGGTGCTCGCGATTGATGTTGCTGCTGGTTTTGCTCTAGGCTTCGTCGGAGGAAGACACGAACTTGGCTGGGTGGTGGCGCGCGATGAGGTGCGTGTACGCCTCGGATCCCAAGAAAGCACCGAAGAGCGGCGCGACGCACGGCACCCAGAAGTACCCGTTGCCGTACGTGAACACCTTGAAGCCCCAGCCCGCCATGGCGGTGAAGACACGCGGCGCAAAGTCACGCGCTGGGTTGAGCGCGAAGCCGGTGTTGTATCCGAACGAGAGCGCGATGCCCGTGAGGATGAAGCCGATCACCACGGGCTTCATGCCGTTCTCCGCCTCGTTGTTGAAACGGTCGGTGACAGCGAAGATGCCGACAAGCAAGAGGAAGCTGCCGATGACTTCGTCAATGAAGCCCGCAAAGAGCCCTTCGTGATCCTTTGGGTACGTGGCAAAGATGCCCGCAGTGCCGATCTCCCACGAGTTGAGCTCCGCGAGTCCGCTGTAGTAGCCGATGTACACGACCATCGCGCCGACAAACGCACCGGCGAACTGGGCGGCGATGTAATACGGCGCCTTGTTCCATGGGAGGCGTCCGTGGCGGCACATGGCGAAGGTGACCGCGGGGTTCAAGTGACCACCACTCACACCGGCCGAGGCGTAGAGCCCCATCATGAGCGCGATGCCGTACCCCATCGAGATGGTCGACCAGTCGCCAGCGTAGCTCGAGAGATCTGGGTTCACTTCCTTCTTGAGCGCGTTGTTGGTCTCGATGCCCTGCGACACGACCGTCTGGCAGACGACGCCGTCGCCCACGAGCACGAGGATCATCGTGCCGAGGAACTCGGCGTAGGCTTCGCGCATCACAGCCTTGCGATCCACTGGCGAAGACGTCGTGAGCGACACTTCGTCGGACTCTTCCTGGCCGGAGGAGCTGTCTTCGACGCGGAAGAGGGACTTCATCGACATTGTTGCTGGTCGTGTGGTGGTGTTGCTGCTGTAGTTGCTGCTTGGCTTGGTGGCTGCTGGGAGAATTAGAAGTGACCATCGAGAGCCACGGAGAGAAGGAGACCGGGGCGTGCTGGAGGAGCATCAGCGACAAAGCCAACGAGAACCAAAGACATCGCGAGGATAAAAATCCCCATCGCATCCAATGTGAACCAGGACTCTATAATAGCATGGCATTCACCATTTCTTATGCTCTGATCTCGATCTCAACATGGCTACACTTTTGGCTCTCAAAAAGTCCGGAAATGGCTACACAAAATCTATTTTGGGCGACCTGATCCGATTCATTTTGGGCATTTTGAGAGCTTGAAGTCTCGACTCGAATCTGAGACATCTATTTTTGGGCACACTAAGAATCCGGTTTTGGGGAGTCTTTTGAAACGACTGGGCACCAGGAGCTCTGCTCACAGCCCCAAGCAATTCATCTCACTCCTCCATTTATGGCCCGTCAAAGAAGCGAGACTCGTGCTGTTAACGCGGCCGACCGTCGAGCGAGCGCTCGTTGGTTTCGCTTTTCAAACACGCACTCTGAAAGAGCGGCGAGAGGTTTCATGGAACCTCCTCCTCTCTCTTCCCTCTTATCCCTGCAGCAGATAGAGAGCGAACGTAACTCTCAATACAAACAAATTCGTGCTTTCGCTGCTGTTGAGCCAGCTCCGCTTCTTCGAGCTTGCGTCTCCTCTGTTCCTTGTGCTCCTCTGTCGTACGCACACTTCTGAGACCTGCTGCCTGCTGCCTGCGCTCGCTAGCTGACGATGATGCGAGGCGGACGCGCTCCCGACACGAGTCTGTACAAACCGAGACCCATCTCAGCTCCCAAGACGCGCACCCCTGTGAGCGCTACTACTAGCACAGCGACCAGCGGTTCAAGTAGCAGCAGTACCAGCGCAGCCCCAACTAGCAGAGGTCCTGCATCTTCTACCGCTACAACTCGCACTGCACCTACCATTGCTACAAGTCCTACAATTCCTGCTACTGCTGCAAGCCGCACTGTAACGTCTATTTCAGTACCAACCTCAGTACCCCCATTCCCGTCGTTCTCCTCAGTGCCTAGCATGATGAAGACATGTCCTTTGGCTCTGCAGCTGGATGAAGATGATGAAGAGGACCTAGATGCAGGCAATGCGAACAGCGAGTCTATTTCAGTAAGGGAGAGCCCTGAGGGTGGTGCATCGCTGGCCCTGGATATGATAACCGAAGCGATCGCAGCAGCGGAGAGTCCGCTGTACGCCGCGTCGCTCTGCTTTGACGAGAAGGAGAAGTCGCGCCTCAAGCGCGAAGTCGCGAAACTCAAGGTGCAGATGCGCAAGAAAGAGCGCGAGTTCCAGCTGCACGAGTACGCCACCAAGGCGCTGAACGACAAGGTCGCGGCCCAGGTGCTGCGGCAGCAGGCTCACGTGATCAACCTTGTCGGCATCCACAAAAAGTATCTGGGGCTCATGAAGCTCCGTGCATTGGATCGCTGGCGATACAATACCCACAACATCAGTAATGGAGGTGCTGTGAGTAGCAATGCTGCAGTGGTGCTACCAGGGGTTGATAAGAACGTGATGGCCGACTCGGAGAACAACAACTACGAGCCAGTCGACTCTCGCACCATTGTCCAGCAACGTGTGGATACGAAAAGCTCCCACGTCGATGGTCAAGAAGAAGAAGAAGATGAAGAAGAAGAAGACCCCGCCTGCTCAGCCGATGAGGAGGACGATGAACCAGCAGTGCCATCAAAAGCTGAGCTAAAGAAACAATCGCCACAGGATCTCTATGCGAAAGGTGGTGAAGTGCCGCTGTTTGGTTCCTTGGAGTCCAAGCAAAACGCCTTCACTGGCCAGCAGCAGCTGCACCAAGTGGACGTGATTTGCTCGTCGATAGTCACCGATTTCTTTGGCGATACCTCCGCGTTGCCATCGCTGCTGTCACTGATGCACAAGACCCCGGCAACTTCAATGGCCAGCAGCAAAGGTATCAACAGTATCAAAAGTATCAAAGGTATCAAGAGCAGTGGAAGTAGTGACAACAGCCAGCTGGAGCGGCTTCCGAGTGACGACGCCGCGCTGGAAACTGATGGCGACGACGACGATGACGAACGGATCAGCACAAGCGAGCTCCTGATCGACGAGACCATCGACCACGAGGCCGAGTCCAACCAGGTTCACGACAGCGAGTACCAGCAGCCGAACAGTGACATTAGCTCGACCATCTCGAAGAAGCTCGGAGTACCACCAGGACTGAGCGATCCTTCTTCAGGTGAGGAAGACCCCAGTCAAGTAGACCAGAACGACGACGACTTTGACGACGATGAAGAGGACTTTGATGACGACGGCGACGAAGAAGACGACTGTGAGGAAGCCAGTGACTCGTCGTCCAAGCCACTGTCCCTGGCGTCGCAGAGGCAGCGCGTGCAGTCCAAGCTCGCGCGCTGCCTGGACGCGATCGACATCGCGCGGAAGGCCATGGGGCCGACCGTGCGCAAGCTCAAGCAGATCACCGACAAGACCTCCTTGTCGCATCCGTTTGGTGAACGCGTGGACGGCTTTCAGGTTGGCACGGGCATGGAGCGCCAGCTGCTCACGCAGGCTGACAAGTCGCTTGTGGTCGCGAACCAACACGTGACGGACTTGGGCGATCTGGTCGTGTCGACTTCTTCTCAAAGCTCTCTCGATGCCTCGCTATACACCAAATTCGAAGGCTTGCTGAGCGATTTCTGTCTGCAGACGATGGGGCTCGTGTGGGACCAGCTCACTCTGGGAGCTGGCGGTACGAGCGCAATCGCGCGCGGCCAGATGGACAAACAGCTCGACGGATTCCAAATCGAGGTGAAGGAGCTGGTGAACATGGCGCTCTGCTCGGGATTTGACGTGGGCAACGCGGCACTGCTGGTCTCGTCGCTCATAGAGCTCTTTGGGCTGAGCGAGCGCGTGAAGTTTGCCTGGTACGCGATCGACCAGAAGAACCTCCAGCGGCTGGCGCTGTTCCGATCCCAGCAGCAGCAGCAAGTCTTCACGATGACGGCTTCTAAGTTCCCTTCTGAGGATACAACAGAGAACCACGAGAAGGCGTCAGAGATCCTAGCGCAGTATGACGCGCTCGTGGCTCGCTTTGAGGCGCAGACTGCCGAGTTTGCGAGGCGCGAGGAAGAAAATCGACTCGCGCTGCTGCTAAACACCAACCAGCTCGAGCAGGAGCACGAGCAGCGTGTGGCTGAGCTCGAGAGCGAGCTCGAGACCGCACATGCGAGCATCGCCGACTTGGAAGAGCGGCTGCTCGCCCACGTGAGCAAAGTTGAGCTGCTCGAGCAGGAGCTTGAGCTCACGGCCGTGGTGCGCACCACAAACGAGCTACTCCTCAACCATCACGGCGGTGGTGATGGCCACAATGAACATGGCAGTGGCCGCAGCGCATTGATGCCGAGTGAACTCTCGTCGTTGTCCTCTAGTTCGCCATCGTCTTCACCAGTTCAGTGCTCGAATATCATCGTGAAGTTGGAAGAAGAGCTCGTGTCGGCCCTCATCCAGATCAACGAGCTCGAGACCAACCAAGGCGCTGCGGCTAGTGATAGCCAAGCAAACCCCAGTTCAGATGCTGCTGAAGGCAGGAGACCAACTGATCTTTCCTCGTCCGCTCTCCACGACGCGTGCTCCACACTCGCAGACCGCGAGATGCTCGAGTACATGGAGCGCACGAGCGATATCGAGAAGCAGAGCAACGAAGCGATCTCCAAGCTCAGCGCGGTGGTGATCGAGCGGCGCCACAGTCACCTCGGTATTGGCAGCATGTCCGGCATTGCTACTGCGACTTTGGTGGACCACACGGCTCACCAAGTAAAAGAAACAGGAGCTGGTGGCGATGAGATCGTCACCACGGCCTCACAGGTCGAGAGGATCAGGCAGGAGCTCCAGAGTGCACTCACGAGGGCCGAGGTCCTCGAAGATCAGCACCTGAAGCTCATGGTGTCCTTCGAGAACCAGACGGACACGGTGCTCCACTTGGAAGAGGAGCTCTACGACGCCCAGGTGCTCGGCAAACAGGCGGAGGACACGATCGCAGGGCTCCAAGAGCGAGTCAGCGCTCTGGAGATGGAGCTGAGTGCTGCGCAGGAGCTTACCACGTCCCTCAAAGAGGATCTGAAGGACGCCATGAGCGAGCTCTGTGTGGTCGAGGTCAAGTGCGGACAGCTGGACACCAAGTGCGCTGAGCTTACAGTTTCATGCGATCCCAGCAAGCTCCGCATTGTGAGTCTGGAGGAAGAGCTTCAAGTGGAGAAAGCTGCTTCCCAGCAAGTTGAAACTGAGCAAGAGACGTTGGTCTCGGGACCAGAATTAGTTGCTGCTGAAGAACGGTGCAGAGTCCTCGAAGCTGAGAAGGCACTGCTGGAGACTCGATGCAAAGAACTGGAAAGTGCGAAAGCGTTAGAGACAAAGGAGAGTGAAGAGCTCTTGAGCGCCAAGACAGTGGTGCTTGTGGACTTGCAGAACGGCCTGGCGCAGATGACGTCGGACAAACTGGACCTTGAAGAGCAGTACAGAGCCCTGGTGGAGCAGCAGGAACGCGAGGCGAGTCGACTATGCTCGATGCAGGAGCAGTTGGAGACCGCTCAGGCACGAGTGCATAAACTGGAGGAGAGTTTGAGACGCAGCGAAGGCGCATCACGGGACCGTGAAAGCCTGGGAAAGCAACTTGATGTTGCGCAGCAGTTAAATGAGAGTTGACTGGGCAAATCGCAGAGCTCCAGAGCGAACTATGCGCTGTGCAGACGCAGCTGTCCGACTTGGAAGCCAAATCACCAGCTGAGCTGACAGAGGCAGCTGAGTCCCAGGTGCTTTTGACTCAGCAACTAGAAGCAGAACTGGCTGCTTCCACTCAGCAACTGAGCGATTCGATGGCCCAGCAGCATGGCAACGAAGCGCAGATGCAACGCGCGACAAGTGACCTGGAGACAGCACTCGAGCGCTCTGTCAGCCTTGAGACGCAATACTCGGATCTACAGCGCGTTTACGACGAACTCAAGACGCACAGCGAAGCGACCGAAGCCCACTGCGCGAAGCTCGAGTCCGGCGGGAAGGTGCTGGAAGAGAGTACGAACAGCGTCGAAGCCCAATTCGCCGCGCTTCAGCAGTAAATGACGGAAGAAAACGCCCAGAAAGCTGAGCTGGAGCAACAACTCCAGGAACTCACATCCAAGAACACGGAGCTGCAGAGCCAATTGACCAGAGCGAGCACTGGAGAAGTCGAGCTTCAAGTGAAAAACGCTGAATTAGAGGCCCGGCAACTCGAGTTCCAGGAGAAGTGCCGCTTTCTGCGAGAACTCGCGGCGACGCAGAAGACCAAAGTCACGGCGCTGACGCACGAGCTCCGCGTCGCCTACGAGCAGTATGACGAGCTGGTTGTCGCGATGCATCAAGAAGAATCAGCTTTGGCTCAGAGTACTAAGGGCTTGGAGCTGGAGAACCAAATTCAGGCAATGTCCAGTCAAGTGCAGGCTGTTGAAGCTGAGAAAGTCGCTCTTCAGGCTGCCAATGCGGCTACTTGGCTCGGATCCAGGAATTAGAGCAGGACTGTGAGGCCAAGAGCTCAGCGGTCCAGACATTGGAGGCTGCGTACAAAGAGGACATCGCGGCGCTGAACATCACCATCTCGAGCCTGGAAGAGCAACTTGTTGCAATGAAGCAGGGCTGTGAGCTGCTAATCACTGAGATAGCCGATCTGAAACAGAGAGTTGCATCGCTGGAGCTTGATTTACAGACACCAAACGAGCAAATCCGAGAGCTCGAGACTTTGAAGATGCAGGTCGCTGCTTTAGAAGGTTCCGAGCCGGAATCTGTGCGTGCGATGGAGAGACAAATGGAGATTGTACAGACAGAGCGCGATGTGGCCAAGCAACATCTTGAGCAGCTCCAAGCCGAGTACCAGGACCTGACCCATTCCAACGAACAAGCGCTATCAGAGTTACAAGCTGAGCTTGTAGTAGCCCACGCTCGTGCTGAGTGCCTGGAGACACAGGTTGTGACTCTCAATGCTCAGCTACAAGCTGTAGAAGAGAGTCTTCAGTTGTTGCGAGATGGACAAATCACGTTTGTCAATGCTCATGAAGCAGAGCTGAAGACTCAAAGAGCCCAGCTTGTCCAGTTGGCTCAAGTAGAACGTGAAGCTATCTACAAGGAATCGGAGGCGGAGATCGCCACTCTGAATGCAGAGCGTGCATCCCTCAGCCTCACGATTCAGAACCTCGAAAAAGAGCTCGCGAACGCACAGCTCCAGGTCAGAAAGTCCGAGGAGGCCCTGGATTCCCAGACGTTGCTGCTCGTCGAGGTCGAGGAATCACTCACAGTCGCTGTCGCACGAGCAAATGCGCTAAATAACCAGCTTCAAGAGCAGAATTCGGTTCACAGCGATCAACTGGAGACACTAAGAGAGGAACTGATGGCGGACTCGGAGGCCCAACTGACCGTTCTCAGACACGAGATGGAAGAGCGAGCGGGTACCGATGAAGCCGATGTGAATGCTGCCAGGATCCTCGAACTGGGCAAAGTATCCGTCGAGTACGAACTTCAACTGCCAATGATGAGTCAGCACCACGACCAGGAGCTGCAGGAGGCCCTGAGCCTCGCTGAACACTGGGAAGAGCAGCATCGGGCACGAAACAACGAGCTGCACGCACTTCAGAGCGACGTTGAGGCGAAAATCGAGCTGCTCAACTCAGAGATCTCGAGCCACGAGGCCACTGCGCAGAACCTGCAGGTGTACCTGGAGCGCGCGCAGTCCAGTCATTCCGCAGAGCTCAAGCAGTGGGAAGCAAAATATAACAGCACAGCGGCTCATTTGCGCCTAGAAACGGAGTAGAGCCAGGCAGTCTGTCGCGACTGGGAGCTCAAGTACCAGGACCTGGAAGCCTGCGTCTCACCCGACGCTGTTCGTAAAGTGAGAGAGCAGATCGAGGCGGCAAAGGCGCACGCGGACGAGTGCGAAGCCACGTACCGCGTCGAGCTGGAGAACAAACTGCAGCTTGAGTTCGACCTCGCGAGTGTGCGCAAGGAGCTCCACGTGACCAAGCAGCAGCTCATGGAGCTCCAGTGCCGAGAGGTTGAGCTGGACGCGAAGGACCCTTCGGGAGCGGCTCACAGATCCCAGGCGCGTGAGAATGAACTCGCGGAGCTGGAGAGAGAGCGCCAGGCGTTGGTGGAGAAGAGCGCGCAGGTGGCCAAGCGAGAGGCGTCCGTGAAGCTGCTGGAGGCGTCGGCGAACGCCCGACTGGAGGATTTGCAGCAGCAGTACCAGAACCAGATGCAACAGCAAGAAAAACGGGTCCGAGAGCAGCTGGAAGGGTCGTGGAAGGCAGAGCAAGCCCAGTTACTGCTTCGGATTAGTCAACTGGAAGCTCGAGTGACGGTGTTGACCCAGCAGCTAGGAGAGTCCAATTGCCGTGGCGAGATGCAGGGCGAAGAGTTCCACTCGTTCCGATCGTGGAGCGCTCTTCGGGAGCTACTGAGCGATAACAATACTACCACGACAGAGTACAACGCTTTCGGTTATGATGAAGGTGACAGTGATGATTACAGGATACCTGGCAGCAGCACGAAGAAGAAGCTGTCGCCTGAAGCGCGGCGCCTGGTGCTCAAGCACTTGAATTCGCTCGACACGTGGTTTGAGCGCACGATTCTGGGGAAAACGTCGAGCGACGCTGGTCACACCGGACGCCGCGCGTCGCTTCTCGCAGTGCTCGAGGGTAGCGAACTTGGGTTTACGGACCTGGTCGCCAGCCATGAGAACAACAACGCGAAGCGGATGGACGACAACCAACGAGGGGATGAGGGTGATGATGGAAGTGGCGACGATGATGGACTCATTGACCCTCGGACGCGGACGCTGTGCCGATGGAGCTCGACGACCTGGGCGACGAGCTGCTCGCCATGTGCAGCAGCGACACCCAGAACCAGAACGAGGAAGACGCTGCGAGCGCGCCAAACTACGACGACCTCGACGCGATTTTCGATCAAGACGCGGCTATAAAATACGCTCAAGAGGAGGATGATAGCGCTGACAAACATCGGAAATCGGCTCGGCAACTCGGTGAACTACCATTAGGCGGCAAAGCGAAGACCCAAGCTGCTGCTGTGAAAGAGTTCTGTGGTTCGACTTCATCGCCCTCTTCGTACGACAAGCATCTCCTGTATGGCAGTGCTGGTGGCGGCGTTGGTTTGGATGCGAAAGACGAAGTCGCACAACTCAGGTAACCAACCATTTCCCACCAATCCACAAACAAATTTGCTGTACATTTTACAAAATGTGGACTAACTTCGTATAATAGTTGTTTGATGCGGTAGACTGACGGTGCTCAAGCTCAAGCAGGTGCTGGACGCGAAAGAAGAGACGATTCTCTTCCTTGACGACAAGATGCGGTACTACGAAGAGCTCCTGAGGCACACGGAGGAGGAGGATCTTGCGCCTGCCACCACCTGTACAGCGACACTGTGATGCAGGACGTCAGATCATTAAATAGAGAATAATAGCACATAGTCATACAAACACGGATCTTAACCCACACTTGATTGATTTCGTTTTGCTTTGGTTAGATAGAGCAGCAGGCTATTGCATGTTTGCTTCAGTCGGTCTCACCTTCTTTGCCGATTCTCATCACTCGTATTCAGGGGCGCTTGCGGGTCGGCACTGATGGGGAAATCTGTTTTGCTGAGGGTCTTGTTCAAATATCGAATTGGAGCTTGTCGCTTGAAGGTCGATTTGCTTTTGTTGTTGAGTCGCTGGCCAAGGCATTTGCATTCGCGAATCGCGACCCGAGTCTCCATAATACATTACGCACCACTGCTGTTGTTGTTGCTGCTGATGCTTACTTTCTCTGAGCTTCGTCACTATCACAGCCTTACTGCGAGACAGGCACGCCGCCTTCGGCGTTCAGCGTCGCGAGCTCCTCCTGCGCGCGCTTGAGCACTTTCACCGCGTTCGCCGTGATCAGCGACTTGGCGGGCTCGCCGTTGTAGATCTTCGAGTTGCTCACGATCAGCTCGAGGTCCTTGATGAACTCGCGCATCGAGTCGTACTTCTGCTCGTCCACTTTCTTCTGGATCGTGCCCAGATCCATCGGCTGCTTGATGATCAAATAGTAGTCCTTCACGAGCGCGCGGTCCACGGCGTCGCGGAAGAGCTCGCTCTCGGGCATGTCCAGCAGCTTGCTCACGACGTTCTCCAAGTTACTCTTCAGGTGCTCCACGGGCATGCGCGACCGGCTCTGCTTCACCACGTTGTTCATGTACGGCCGCTTGTAGAGCTCCGCCTGCTCCTTCACTTCCTGCAGCCGCTTGCGCTTCTTCTCCGCGTGGTGCTTGCGCGCTCCTTCGCGCAGTTCCGACAGGTTCACTGTGATCTTCTCCACGCTTCCTTGGTCCTCGCTTGCAGAAGAGGCGACCGCCATCTTCTTCACCTTGAGCTTCAGCGGCGTTGCATTGTCTTCCGACCCGTCGCTGGCTGCTTTTTTGGATGACGACGATCGCACTTCGTCCGCCATGTACAACGGACAGCTGCGGTTCGTGCGCATGTGGCCCGCCTGCCCGCACTGCGTGCAGCGGATCACGCCTTTCTGAGGCGTCCCGCCGAGCACGCCCTCTTCGACCTGCTTCTGCAGCATCTCCTGGTAGCCCTTGTTCTGCTCCTCGGTGATCTGCAGTTGCTTGAGCTCTTCTTGCAGCTGCTTGCGCTTCTTCGCCTTGTCGAGAAGGCTCTGGCTGCCACCACCACCACCACCGGCGCCACCCGAGTCGTCTTCCAACGCGAGCATGCGCTTGCGCTTGCGCAGCAGATTACGCTCCTCGGTCTTCAGCTGGCGCTCCTTGCGCTGCTGCATCGCCTTGAAGCGGCCGATCTGGCGATCGTCCACAATGAACTCGATCTTGACCGTCTCCGTCCCGTCCTCTTCGATCGTGCGCGTGGTTCGCTTGAGCACCTTCCGTCCCGGGACCTTCTTCGTCGCGCTCGGAGGCTCCGATCGCATGTTCGCAGATCGCCCGTGCGTTGGCGACGACGAGCGGGACATGTGGTCGGTGGGTGTCGCCAAAGCCGAAGATATCACAGACCCGCCTCGCGACGCAGCAAATCCCTGTCGGCTCATGGTCCCGAACGATGACCCTGCTGCCCCCGCTGAAGACCCTTCCTTGATGCCGCTCGCGCGCAGCTGGTTGCGCAGCTTACTCGCGTCGACGTCCGGACGCCGCACCGCGCTCGTGGATCCGGAGTCCTCTTTCATCTCCTCCATCAAACGACGCAGCTCCACGGCGTCTTCGCGCTCCGCGAGCACCTCGCGCGAGCGATTCAGACCGCCGCCATCTTTCGCGAACAGGTTCTTCGGACCGCGCTTCGCAATCTTCTCCATCTCGTTGCCGCCGGTGATGCCGGCTTCAATGTCTTTCTCCCACTCGTCCAAGTCGTCATCACCTTCCGACTCTTCGTCCGATGAGAAAGTCGTCTTCGTCGAGCTCAGCACGTCCATCTGGCGCTCGTAGATCACGTCGCACTTCTTGCGGTACTCCTGCTGCTGCGCAGAGAGCGACTTGCGCGCGCCACGAGCGAATTTGCTCAAACTACCGGCGACACCATGCGCCGTCGCGCGACTACTCAGCTCTCGCACCATGTGGATTCGGTCCCAACGACGCAGCTTCTTGATATCGGCCTCAGCGAGACCGAGGTTGCGCAGCACGTCGCCTGCCTCTTTCATCTTCAGCTTTCGCAGATCTGCAGTCGTACCGGTCACAGCAGCCACCGCTTTCTGCACTGCTGCTGCCTCTGCGCTCGCGTTTCCTCCGGCAGCAGCAGCCTCTTCCTCGCCCTCTTTCTTCTTCGCACGTGACTGAGGGACGCGAACAAAGCTAAAGCCCTCACCGCGTCCCGTGGGGTCTCCGATGCCACCAAGCTTGAGCATCCCCGAGCCTTTGCCCTGCAAGTGGCACTCCACGTAGTTGTTCGTCAAGTTCCACGGCGTGAGCTGCAGCTGCTCATCAATGTAACGCGCCACTTGGATGTCCGTCTCGAGCTTGCGGATCATCGGATCGGATTTCCAGAGCTCCTCGTCGGCCTTCTCCTTTGCGCGGCGCTCCAGGTTCAGCGGCTCGATCAGTTTCGCAGAGAGACCTTGCTTACGCAGCTCTAGACGCTTGAGCAAATGGTTGATCGCTCCGTTCACACCCGACGGCGTGAACAATTTCGTCAACCCAATGTCCAGCAAGCGGCGGTGGCCCGACATCATGCTCTCGTAGAGACACACCGACTCGGGCGGGATGCTCGCGCGGATCTCCTCTTCGCTCGTCAGCTGCGACGCCGCCTTCTTCTTCCACCAGCCCGAGTCATTGCCGCCGCGCTCGAACGTCGCGACCTCTTTCATGCGCTTTCGGATCGCAGTGCCCGACTGGTTCGGGAACGCGCGCGCAATGTCCTCGATCTTCAGGCGCTCGCCATCACTCGCCTTCTTGAACAGACGCAGGATGTGGAACGACATGTACGGACGAATGAAATCGTTCGCGCTGCGGGAGTTCGGCGCAGGGACTTCGATCTGCGGCTCGACCTGGCCTGCGACGAACAGCTCCGGCATCTCCATCACGTGCACCGTCGTCTTCGCCTGTCCGCCAATCGCGCCGCCCTTCTTGCCCTTCGACACAGAGCGGCACAACAGAAACATCTCGTAGTCACCCGAGTCCCGGTGTTCAGGCTTCACAACAAACGGAGCAGCCGCTTTGTGCGGGAAGATCGGCACTTTAAACAATTTCGAGTTCAGCGAGGTGACGACGCGACCAGCGGGGATGTCGCCCACAAATGGCGACTCGTCGTGGTCGCCGAGCGTGATCACCTGTCCCATCTTCATGTCTGGAGGCTTGGGCTTTACTTTCTTCGCCTTCTTCTTGCCGATGCCCACATCGTCGTCCTGGTCGGGAGGACGCCAGTAGTGCAGGATGCGCGCCGCCATGCCAGGGTTCGAGAGCATCGGCGGGTTCTGCTCCGTGTACTCGACCAAGATGAGCTTCCCGCCTGCCGTCGGGTTCAGGTCCGAGCTCTTCTTGATCTGCGTGATCATCGCGCTCTCCTCTTTCTGCGTGAGCGTGACGTTCGGCGGCGGCGCAAACTGAAGCCGCTCGTTGATCTTGAACTTGCCGCGCGGGCGGTGAAAGTCGCGCAGTTTGGTCTTCGGCAGCTCCGGTTTCGTGAGCGAGAGCTTGATCGCCGGCAGCGAGTGGTGCACGAGCCCAATGTTCTTGACCACACGCGTGTCCTTGGACTTCTTGCCGCCGCCTTCCGTGCCAAGTCTTCCTTCGGCAGTCTCTTCGCCAAACTCAAGGCGACCCATGACTTCGTCGATACGCTGCTTCTTCTCGCGGCGCTGCTTGTCCAGCTGCTCGAGTCGCTGTTCCGCAGCACCGAGCTTTCGCTCGGGGATGCGCAGCGTCGGACGGATGTCCTCCATCTCGGGCACCGAGAAGATCAGCAGCGAGTCGTTGTCATCGAGCACCAGCTTGCTCTCGGGCATGTCCTGCGTTGAGCTCCAGCCGATCGCGTCGATCCACGAGTCATTCTGCAGGTCTTTGTTCAGCGGACACGGGAGGTTCACCGCCGTCGCCACTTTCGCGTCTTTCACGGTACTGCCAGTACTGCTGCTGTTGGTAGACGCACCTGCTGTCTTAGATCGAGATTTCTTGTCGGTCTTCTCGTCTTCAATCTCCCAGCGGTAATTACGCGGCTTGGTCATGTCAAAGCCCTCGCCCGCCTGTGAGAGCGTTGGGATGACCGTCGGTTCGTTCCTTCCGGTGGACGCTTTCGCTCGCTGGAATGTGATTGAGCCTGCTGCTGTTGACTGGCGATTCTGCTGCGAGGATGAACCTGATCCAGTAGTACTGCCACTACTGCCACCGCCAGAGCTTGAAAGACGGTTCCGGTCATAGCTGTACGTTGGCTGGCTAATGCTGCCGCTGTTGTTGTTGCTGCTGCCCCTACGGTCCTGAAACCCACTGCTGCCGCTGCTAGCGCGACCTGTTGCGTCCAGCGCGCTCGAGTCCTCTGTCTCCACGATCGACTCGTCCTGCGCGCTTCCGTCTTTCTCTTTGGACGCAAAGTCGATCCCCCACAGGACGTTCTCCTCCCACGGGATCTGCTGCACCTTGTTGTAGAGCTCGTCGCGCTGGTCCTGCTCGAGCGCCTGGCGCAGGTGGTTCGCGCTCTCGACGTTCAGCGCGTTCACGAACGGCGACGAGGACGTCGCGATGAAGCGCACCATGGGCTTCCCCTTCGCGTCCGCGCTCTTTGGCGCGTGCGGCAAGTGGTCCGCCGCGCTCTCCCCCGGGTTCTCGCGCGACGTGAGCAGCAGCTGGAGCTGGTCCGGCGCGTACAGCAGGCGGTTCGGGTTCGCAGCGGCGTCTGCACCAGGCCAGGTTGCTGCTGCCGCTGCAGCGTTTAAAGACGTCGACGACGACGAAGCGGCGGCACTCGCATTCTCCGCGCTCTTCCTGCGCTGTCGCGCCACGGCCGCGAGCTCTTCCGCCAGATCGCCGAGCGACTCGAACGCGTCGTCGTCCTGCGCGCGCTGGTAGAGCTTGGCGAAGTGGATGATCTTGCGCTCGCTGTGGTTGCTCAGCAGCGGCAGCTCCGGCAGGATGCCCCCTGTCGAAGCGTCCGCCGTCACGCCAGCTGCTGCTACTCCTGCGCCTCTGTCGTCGCCCGCCATCGCTGCTGATGGGACGGACGGACCAGGCGCCATTTTCCAGAATGAAGCCGTCGCGTTTTCTTTAGGCTGGGCGACAAGTCAGGTAATCTTCCACGGCGCGATCGGCGTGGCCTGTCTTTTGGAAAAGTACGAATGCCGCCGAAATCACCACACAACGGAGAAGAACGAAAGAAGGTGTCACGAAGGTTGCACGAGCTTATCTAAACGCAATAAATGTCAGATCAACTTGTTAGAAACGGGGATCTCTATCTTGAAAGGTGTATGCGAGAGTGAGTTTACCCACACGCGGTATCATTTCCAACGCCACCACTAGGACGTGGGACTTCATTGGAGAATCCCGCAGCGAGTACAACAAGATCTGGACGATGCATTATCCTCATTCATCGATTCTCAATACAA
>JAADVK010000142.1:0-44546 GCA_023334975.1 Globisporangium sylvaticum
AGGGGAAAACACCTGGAGCTTGTTCCACCAGCCCTTCCAGCCAGGCTCCAGGGAAACACAGCGCAGGTTTGTCTTGTCTGTAGCAATGCCGCTGGCGTCGTCTGTCAGGCACACAAAGTCGATCTCCACCGCTGGCGCTATCGCAGACTCACCTCTGGCCATAGAGTTGCTATCGCGATTGCTATTCCGAGCGACCGAGTTGTAGAGCTTGTTCACGTACTCGGCGCCGTACTTGGTGCCCCACTTCACGCAAAGCACCGACACTTTGACTGGATGAGCTGCTGCTAGTCGGTGATCTTCAGCAGCACTGATCTCTCTTAGCACTGCCGGTGGAGATGATGAATGAACTGATCCTTTAGCTGGAGCCTGGTTGCCGTCTCTTGTCTGCTGTTGACTTAATCGAAGCTTCTGGCCGATCTCTTTCTCCATGAGCTCCCAGTACCGCTCGATCGCCTCTTGCTGCCGCCCCGCTCGTCGCAGCAACACGTTCATATTGTAATGCGCTTCGCGAAAGCCCGGCGCGATCGCCAGCGCTGCCGTGCAGTGGTGCAGCGCGCTCTCGAGATCGCCATCGATCATCAATTGAGCTATATATTCAAAACAACACAAAGAAGGGTTACGTGCACAATGAAGCTGTCAATCAATTAGACTTTGCTTTGCGCACCCTTTACAGCCAGATACCACAAAGCACAGACCTGCGAGGTTCGCATGCGCCTCTGCAAACTGCGGTTCGCGCTCCACAATGCGCCGGTACAGCGCGATCGCTTCATCTCGCTCTTGTAGCTGCACCTTCACGTGCGCGAGCTCAAAGAGCACCTTCCAGTAGGTTGAGGAGGAGGACACTCGCTCGCTCTGGTTGTCTTCTTGTTCCGCTGCTGCTTCGAGCGCCTGCAGAGCGGCGTCGTAGTGCTTTGCGGCCTGTGGGAAGCGCTTGGACGCTGCTAATAAGCGCGCCAGTTGCACATGCGCCGCCGCCGCGCCACCGTTATTATTCTGCTGCTGTTGCGCATTGCGTGGCTCCATTTTGTGTGGCGATGATCTTTGGGAGACAGACAGACAAACAGGCTGACTGACAGCCAGATCAACAGCAACACAAAACGTGGTTGCTGTATCAGGGTCTCCGTTTCTGAACCTTTCGCGATTATATCAGTATCGTGGTTATATTACATTTTGCTGCTCGAAGCCTGGTCCAAAAAATGGAATGCTTCGACAACCCGTAAATTACACATCCAGTTTGCAAACAGATAGCCGGATAAAATGTTGTGCACCCTCAAGTCGCAACCTGTCCGAAAAAAAAAGGCACAGCTTTTCGCAAAAGGATATCTCGAGTATTTATTTAGTCAGACACTTTGGTGGAAGGACGCGGGCGGACCATTAGCCCCCCACAGACAGACTCCTTCGAGCGCTCTCTCTATCGATCGATCGCTCTATCTGTGTGTGTGGCTCCAACGAGAGAAGAGCGCGCCGTGGCATCATCACCGGCAGCGCGACGGACGAGCAGCAGCAACAGAGCGACCGCCTGAAAGCCAGCGCTCGCAAGAGAAGCAACAGCAGCAGCGCACCAGACTTTCCATTCAGCTTCAGCGCGCATTTCGTCCCGCATGACTGGTACGCGCTCTAGCTATGTGTAAAGAGATTGGTTCTGTGGGTGTGTGCGTGTCTATCGTACGGATATGTGCACCGTTCAGAAGGCGAGATGCTAATGGGCTGATTGGGGCTTTGTGTGTGTGGTCACGATTAGTGTACAGCTGGGGACGCGGAGAAGACGGACAGCTCGGGTTGGGCGACACGAGCGACCAGTACCAGCCCGTGCTGATCGACGCGCTGCAGGAGCGGCGCATCGTGCAGATCGCGTGCGGCAGCGGGCACACGGTCGTGCTCACGGATGAGGGCGAGGTGTACACGTGGGGACGCGGCGACGACGGGCGGCTGGGCCACGGCGACAATGGCTGGAAGTTTGTGCCGCGACTCGTCGAAGAGCTACGCGGACGCAACATCCGCCACGTCACATGCGGGAGCTACCACACAGCGGCAGTCACGGTCTCGGGCGACCTGTACACATGGGGCGGCGGCATGTACGGCAAACTGGGGCACGGCAACGAGACGGGCCACTCGACGCCGTACCTGGTCGAGTCGCTCAAGGGACTGCAGGTGCGGCAGGTCGCGTGCGGGAGCCGCCACACAGTCGTGTTGCTGGAGAACAAGGACGTGTACACGTGGGGCGACAAGGAGAACGGTGTGTCGGGCCACGGCGACACGGAGGGACAGCAGTACCTGCCCTGCAACGTCGAGGAGCTCCGCGGCAAGAACATCAAGCAGATCTCGGCCTGCGGCTTCCACACAGCGGCATTAACAGGTTCATTCATGACCATTTGATTCTGTTGCTCATGTTGGTACACTACTCTGGACCAAATGACGAACTTCATTTGATCTTTGCTGTCTGTAGAATCCGGAGAGGTGTACACGTTTGGGGACGGCAAGTTCGGGCGGCTGGGCCACAACTCGGAGCGGAATCAGCTGGTGGCGCGCTTCGTGGACGCGCTCGCGGGCAAGCGCGTCAAGCAGGTGGCGTGCGGCGGGTTCCACACGGCGGCGGTGACGGAGACGGGCGAGGTGTACACGTGGGGAGGCGGCGAGCACGGCCAGCTGGGGCACGGCGACAAGGTCAACAAGACAGTGCCCACGCTCGTGCGCAGTCTCGTGGACAAGCTGGTCGTACAGATCACCTGCGGCTGGAGCCACACGGTCGCGCTCACGGACACGGGCGAGGTGTACACGTGGGGCAACGGCGACCACGGGAAGCTCGGCCACAATGACACGAACAAGGTCACGGTGCCGAAGATGGTCGACGTGCTCACGTCCAAGCGCGTCATCTCGGTCGCGTCCTACAACGAACACACGGTCGCGCTCGTGGACCCGATCGCCACGGTGCGATCGTCGCAGCTCACGTCGTCGTACCTGGGCGACATGCGGCAGCTGATCGACGACCCGGAGTTCTCGGATGTGACGTTCATCATCGAAGGCCGCGCCGTGCACTCGCACCGGGCGATCCTGGCGACGCGCAGCGACCACTTCCGCGCCATGTTCACGTCGGGGATGCGCGAGTCGCGCGAGCACGAGATCACGCTGCAGCACATGCGCGTGCCCGTGTTCCTGGCGCTGCTCGAGTACATTTACGTGGACTCGGTGAACGTCGGCGCCGAGATGGCGCTCGAGCTCTTTGCGGCCGCAGACCTGTACACGCTCGACCGGCTCAAGGGGCTCTGCGAGATCGTCGTGCAGAAGAACATCGACGTGGAGAACGCCGCCGTGCTCTTCCAGTCGGCCGACGAGCTCCACTCGACCCGCCTGCGCGAGATCTGCCTGGCGTTCATGGTGCGCCACTTCGACCAGGTGACCAAGACCGACGGCTTTGCGAGTCTCTCAAGAGACCTCATCCTCGACGTGCTGCAGAACCGATAAGAGAATGGAATTGTGCTGGTCTCAACAGACTCCATTGGGTTGACGAGTCTGGAAAGCTTGGCAAGGGATCACGAAGTATTCGTCGAAACTCAAACAAATTACTATTGCGTCGTTGTGAATATATAATTGTCTGATCATTATTAACTATTTATTCAGGGGCTCTTCGTTTCTGACGATGCACGAGTCAATGGATAGACACCACACAGAGATCAAGAACGAGCAGTTGGAGCTCTACTCCTCTTCTCTCACTCGAGCTCCTCCTGCTCGCGCGCCTTCTGGTAGTTCCAGTCGTGGATCTCGATGCGCTTGCCCACATCCTCGAGGTTCGTCGTCATCATCTCGAGCCAGAACTCGGCGATCTCCAGGTCGGCCTCGAGCGCCACGTACTTCATCTCGGCGCGGTTGAACTCGCTGCTGCTCTTCAGGTACGCGCGCCAGCTCTCGCGTCGCGCGTCGCGGAGCTTCTCAAGCGCCGGGTCCAGCACCGGATGGGCCGAGTGCTGCTGCTGCTTAGGGTCTGGAGCGTACGGGTTCGCGACTGTGAAGGAAGAGGACCTCACGGGCGTCGAGCCGCTTTTGCTACCGCCAGTACCACCACCACCACCACCATGCGCTCCGTTGCGAGCAGGTTCACCGACATCACTGGACCCACGCGATCGACCTGTTTGGTAGGTTGGCGTCGCAGAGGACGAAGCCGAAGCGTGCTGGACTGGCGTGTGCTTTGCGTGCGTTTCGTCAAACGAGCGGCGAGCGGAATTGCTTGCCGAAGACGCTACAAGAGGAGTCGCTGTCCTAGTTGCCGCAGAATCTTTGATTTCCAGCTTGATGTTCACGTTGTCCTTGTTGTCGCTGACCTTGCTGCTCTGCTGCTCGGCTGTCACAGCCGACGGAGCCACTGCTACGTTCCTCTTTGCGTCGTCGTTGATCTCTTCATTTCGCAGATCGTTCGGATCTTTCGCTGCCGACTGACTGGAGGACGCAGCAGCAGTCGCAGCGACAGCGACAGCGCCAGCACCACGCTCACTGCTGTGTTCATTCGATTTGTCCCCGCGCGATCCTTGCGTGTCATGCTTCGTCGAAGAACCGGCATTGCGTTGTAGCTTCTCACTGCTCGCCTCGCTACGCTTGTATTCATTCTTGCTGCCGTCATCATCACCCTCAGCACCATCACCATTATCCTCATGGCGGCGACGACGGCGCGAGGAAGGGGACGACGACACGCGGGGGCGGGCATCTTCGCGACGCGACGACCGCGAGCGCTCTCTTCGTCTCGTCGTTTCGTGGCTGCGGTCGCGGGTGGAGGTGGGTGCGCGCTCTGCAACCGAGCGGCGACTACGGCGATCATCGTAGCTCGCGCTTCGACGGCGCGACGAGCGCTCGCGACTGTAGCTCCGCTCCCTCTCTCGTTCACGCTCACGCCCTCGTTCGCGACCGCGATCTCGATCCCGACTGGACTCTCGCGTGCTACGCCGACGGTCGTCGCGATCACGATTGCGGTCGCGACTTGGGGTGTGGCTGCGTCCGCGGCGATCTTGATGGCGAGAGTGGTGGCGCCTGCTGCTGCTGCTACTGTGGTGGTGTCGTTCGCGCGAATGGCGACTGCGCGAGCGGCTGTGGTGGCGGCGTCGCGGCGACGCGCTGTAGCTGCGGCTGCGACTCCTGCGGTGGTGGCTGCGGCTTCGGCGACTGTCTCTTGGGCTGCTGGAGCTACGGTGGCTGCGGTGGCTGCGGTGGCTGCGCTGCTGCTGTTGCGGGGATCGACTGCGACGGCTGCGACTGCGACTGCGCTTGCTGCGGCGCCGCTCGTCCGCTCTCATGCTTGCTTGCTTCTTGCTTAATTATTTGGGTCGGATCTCTGCGATGGAAGGTGATCGATGTGTGCCACATGCCACACATGCCACACTAAAATTGCATGCTGTATTTTGGGTGGTGCACATGAAATTGGGGCTATACCGAAATCAAACTTTTGGCAAGTGCCAAAAGTGGGTAAACTGGATGTAAACGAGAATGTTTTTAGATAAATCAAACAAAAATGTGTAAATATCCGAATGTTTTTGAGCTGGATGTTCCGGCACACACTTGTATTTGAAATGGATACTTTTTTGGTCTGACTTGATGAAAGTCAGAACAAAAGTACCCACATCTCCCATCGATATCGGAGGCACCAGAGCAAATCCCGGGCGTGAAGTGGATATGGAGACTTGCTGCCAGTACGGCGTCTCACGATTGCCAGAGCCTACAGGTTGTCCACTCAGTGTCTGTCCAAATTCCATGTTGGGGTGGAGAAAATCCTCAAAGCCAGGACCAGAGAGAGCGGAATTTGGATTGGGGGAGACTTGTTTTTTGGTCTCACGATTGCCAGATTCCGGTCCCAAAAATATCGACTGATTGAGAAGCCGTTTGCAGCCACACACACAATACTGCACGTACACACAAGATGGGTCCGACCACCTCCTAAACATTACTTGTCGCTGGATGACTCTCGCCACAATGCACGCACGCACCAGCAAGATCCGGAGCGCACTCAACCCATTTCTACAGCTCATCAACCTTGCAGATTCGGAGCGCATTTGGAGATCCCGTTAGCCACTGAAGCGTTAGCCACAAGAGGCTCGTGATGGAGTGAGCCCTCGCATATTATTTTCTCAGCAGTTCGTTTGATCCAGCGCGCGTTTAAGCCATTTCTTGTCAACTAAAGTAGCCGGTTCGTCTTCAGGGCACTCACTGTATTTGAGCTTGAAACGAGAGCCACAGAATGGCTAACGGAGCCCCTCGCATTTCTTCTGGGGCTCTCCAGTCCACTAGTCAGTTAACCCCAAGAGGGAGTCTAATGGCGAAAGCCGTGTAGATGTAGATGTATACCATCGAGGGTCTATCCACACGGCCCAATCAGCCAAATCACTCAACTCGGAACATTTTGTATTGGCTCATGTCTTCACGTGGTGGTGTCGTGTCTGATGCGTACTGTACGGTAAGAACAACACCTTTGTCGAACACGGCCAAAGCGCCAAACACAAGTCCCTGTCTGCCTGTCCCTGTTTGTAGAAGATCGTCCGCAATGACGACCGCAAAAATGGCTTGGCTCATTCATGTGTTCATTTGTTCTTTCGCAAATGTGTTGTGTGAGCAAAGCAAGTTGTTGTTGTTGTGTGGGTCTGCAAGCCAGCGCATTTTGCGTGAGTGAGTTGCACACACACACACAGGGGATGCATTGGCTTCCAGCATCGAAGAATAGCTTTTGGTTCATTTGGCGGCTTTCGAAATCGAAAGAAAGAAAGATGTGACTTGCATGTTAATGTTAAGCCATCCCATCCATCCAGTTGCGTTGACTGGCTTGATGTCACTCACTCACTCACTCACTCGCGAGTGGATCCATTTGATTGCTCGTGCCCAGATCTGTCCAGCGAGTTGACGAAGATGCAAGTATCGAAAGACAAGCAAGCGCAAATGTCCAGCCGAAGGCAAACGAGGCAGCCATTTGAGATTTGTGAAATGGCAAACAGCGAGTCAGTCCTTTGTTGCTGTTGGTGCCAAACAAAGCAAATGCAAGCCAAGCCTCGAGGGTGAAGTGATGTGCAGTGCAGGCAGTCACTCCAGCGTACCCATCAACACACTTTGTGCGGCAAGTGTCGTGGTGTTTGTGTGATATGGACTTGCTTGGGGGTTGGAAATGGCAACTCTCGCGCGAGTGTGAGTTCAGAGAGAGAGACCAAAGCTGACGCGCCTGTCGGTCCCAACAGCATTTGTGCAGACCGATAGAGAGACTCCACCACGTCCACCGTTGCCAGCGCACACGAAATTGAGAGAGAGAGCCACACGCAACAGCATAGAGCCTCAAAAGCTCAGCTTGCACTTGCGTGGCTTGTCTGCGAATCTCCAAGCAACCCCGCACTTGCTCGAAAATCGCACACAAAACCCGCGCGTGTGAGTTGTGCGTCCACAGCAAGCCGCGCGTGTGGTCGCACAGACGCAAGTTGTTTATGTTTCCCGCAAGACACACACAAACCATGAGAGAGAGGGGGGAGGGGGCATTTTGCTTTCGAGCTGGCTCAGCAGGATGGAGGGCGGGCAGGCAGGCGGGCGTCGGCGTTGGCGTTGGCGCAAACTGGAGTCATCATCATGGGACCTCAAGGACGCAAAGTGGCTCGGAAGAGTGGGCTTTGCGGCCGAGATATGCAGTTCAGAGGCGGATCATCCCACCTTCGATCCCACAATCGGACGACGCGGCCTCACAAAATGGTCGATCAAATGAATTTGCACGTCTTTCAGCCAAGAAACAAGAAACCGGGCAAACAACAGCGACAAGCTCAACAAACTCGAGCAAGCAGACAAAACACACACAAAAATGTAACGGCTGGCTCATGCGCGCGATCCAAATCCAAAAGTGTGGCGCTGCGTCCACCTTCAACAAGCCGGGTTCGGTTGGATCGGGGATGTCAAACTTTGTGGCGGACGTATTTCGAGCGCGTATCAGTGATGTTCATGTTCAGAAATTGATTTTTGCAGAAATATCAGAATAAAGGCGAAAATATGCCAGAGCTTCTCCAAAAAGTGCTTGCTCGCGAAATGAACGCGCCTACAGCCCCAACCAACGTCGAGCAGTAATTCCAATCCCAGAGTTGCTTCCACCCTCCAAAATTGTCACCGCCAGCTGCGGCAAGAACCATTCACTCAGAAGGTGAAGCATGTGGTAGCTGTCGGACCTGGCCTCCAAGTCAAGATGTTGTGGTGGTTCCTCCATCGATCCATACCGGTACTGTAGGCGCCTTTAGTTAACAGCGACATTCAAGACGATGATCTCGCGTGAGAGAACGCAATCATAATCGCCGCCAGCGGGTTTCTTCACGTGCATGTGGTCAAGCAACGAGGAACCAGCTGCCGTCAAAAGCGATCTCAAGCTGGGATCCCCGGCCTGGACAAAAGTTGATGCGGCTTGGAGCTAATGAGCTAATGAGGAAGGCGCGGAGCCATCAAACCGGATTCGTTCGTGGCGTTCACCGGAGAGAGGCGTTGCTCCTTGTGAGACACATGCGCGAAGGAGCGGCGTGTCCACGAGTGGGAATGGATTACTTCGCGTCCGTCCGCTTCTCAAACATCCATCCAAAGAAGGTTTAAGGATTTGAAAATGTGAAATTCCAAATCTCACATTTGCTCAACATGTCAAAACAAGTTTTTTGTCTGAATCATCCAATACATGTTGTATGTTAAATTTCGAATATTTTTGAGGCAACTCAGTGTAATTTGAGACTTCTTGGAACTTCCTAGCAAGACAAATTCGTGCGCATCCCCATTTTTCGAACTTTCCAAAGGTGGGAGCAACATTTTTGCACAAATTGCACAAATTGCTACGCTGCCAAGCAAGAGGAAAGTCGCGCAAAACGACCGAAATGACCACAAAGAAACACTCCGACCTTCGCTGCGAGGCTTTCTGAATGAGCAATTTGCTTTGGGGCTTTGCTGCATTTTGCATCTGTTCACTCTGATATGCATTTTGATTTGCTGCACCAAGCAAAGCAAAGATGAAACAAATTGCTCCGGTGTGAGTTCTTTTAAAGTGAAGCGACACTCCGCCATCCAGTGCAGGTCGGAGATAGATAGATAGAGACAGGGGTGTTTGTAATTTTGGATTCAAAAGCACATGCGCCTGCTTGTGTTCGCGTGAGGCGGTTGACTTGGGGTTTGTATGGACATGCATGGCTGGAGTTTTTGTGTGGACTTGTTGCCATCCATCCTCTCAAATGGATGGATCCCTCTTACGCAAGCGAAAGCGTGGAAGAAATAGGGAGCCCAAGAGCTTTGTGGAGCCTTGCCGGGTTGTCGAGCCATTTGAAAGGAGCTCCACGATATGTTTGCCTTTAAAAATAGTCTCACTGCTTTTATAACGTAAAGTTTCATGTGGATCTATTACACATAGAACATTAAACCCTTTTACTTGAACAGAATCGGTCTCTATGGTACGTACGCATTATGAAGGGGATTTGAGCCGCACTTGCAGAGACGTCACGAGCCAGCTGGCTGTTCAGAATCCGGACAAACGCTCGCGGTCCCGTCGGTGTCCATCCCCTTCCCCTTTCCCTTTTTCAGTCCCACACTCCAGCGACCTGAGAGGAAGCGTGGCTCGATTCTTGCGCGTGCAAACAACAGCCAAACAAGCCACGAGCAAACAAAAACCGGACAAGCAACAAGCCACAACAACAAGCCGACAGCAAACGCAAGCACTCGCACACACACGCACTTGCGAGCAAACAAACAAGCGAGTCAGTCCATCGGCGCCAAGAGAGAGAGAGCATTCTCGCTTTCCTCCCCTTCCACGCAGCTCAGCTCTCTCGCAAGCAGCCCAGCGCGCGGAAAGCGTCGAACAAATAGACAGAGGCGCTTGGCTTATCCACGACAAGCCCTGCTCTCTGCTATACACACTTGCGCGCAAGTCAACAAGCAAACAAGCCACAAACAAGCAAGCACGCACGCAAGCAAGCAAGCCAGCAAGCACAACTCAGCACATCGCAACGCAACAAGTGTCATTATGGTAAGTTTTGCGTTCACGGCGCCGACGGCCGTGGAGCGCGTGCCGGAGTCGAGCGTGGTGCAGGGCGAGCAGGACGAGGTGCTCGTGCGCCTGGCCGCGCGCATGAAGGCCAACATCGCCACGGGCGACCGGCGGCGCCACATCTTCAAGAAGTACGCCGACTGCTTCACGGGCATGGAGGCCGTGGACTGGATGCTCGAGCAGATGGAGGCCAAGTCCATCGCCGAGGCCGTGCGCAAGGGCCAGGGCCTGCTCACGAGCCACTACATCGAGAAGGTGGAGAAGGAGCTCAAGTTCGAGTACAACAAGAAGCGCTTCTACCGCTTCACGCCCACGACGCCCGAGTTCGTGGCGAACCCGGACCGGCCTCTGCCGAGCGCCAGCCTGGACCTGCCGCTCAGCGCGGCCTCGCGCAAGCGCGCACTCGCGGCGCTGCTCGGCGGCTTCGTGGCCGACGCCGCGTCCACGTCGCTGAACGGCGTCTCGCACCCGGAGAAGACGATCCCGAACCTGCTGCGCCTGGACTTTGACCCGGCGTTCTGCGGACTCTACGACTCGGCCGGAGGGGACGCGGGCAAGCAGAAGGGCAAGACCCGCATGGAGTCGTCCACGGGCTTCGAGGCGCGCATGATCCTGCAGTGCGTGGCGCGCCGCGGCCACCTGAACGGCTCGCAGCTCGCCAAGGACGCGTACTGGGCGTACAAGAACGACCACCGGCTGCTCAGCACGGCCTCGCGCGCGTTCATCAAGCGCATCCACAACGGCAAGTCGTGGCCCAACTGCGCGGTCAAGTGCCGCTCGATCGACGTCATCGCGCTCATCCCGGTCGTCGTCGCGTTGTACGCCGGCACGAACTCGCTCTTCACCAAGGTGGACGAGCTCGTCAAGGTGTTCTACTCGGGCCAGCGCGTGCGCGACGCGGCGCTCGTGGCCGCGTTCATCCTCGAGCAGGTGATCCTCGGCGCCTCGGTGCTGCAGGCCATGCGCATGAGCATCCGCACGGAGCGGCTCACGGTCAAGCAGCGCAAGATGATCTTCAAGGCGTTCACCAAGTCCCAGCTGCCCAGCTACGAGGCGATCCAGAAGTTCGGCAACAAGGGCTCGCTGCCGCGCGGTTTCTTCGCCGTGCTGCAGCCGCTCTTCGTGCTCAGCGACTACCCGACCGCCGTGCGCGAGAACATCATCGGCGGCGGCCGCACGTGCCGTCGCGCGATGTTCATCGGCGCGTGCTTTGCGGCGCAGGACGGGCTCGAGTCGATCCCGGAAGGGTGGATCAAGAAGACCCAGTACTACGACCTGATCGAGGCCGACGCCAAGGCGCTGATCAGCCAGCGCGAGGTGCAGGGCACGTTCTCGACCCAGGAAGAGGAGGTGGACGTCGCGCCGCGCAGCAGCCTCAGCGTGCCGTACGTGGACTACAACTCGCGCCACTCGATCTCCGGCGCCGGCCCGCGCTCGTCGTCGCAGCACTCGGGCGGGCTCCGCGCGTCGCTCTCGCGCTCCTCGGGCAACACGACGCGCTCGACGCTGAGCCACCCGCCACAGCAGCAGCAGCAGCAGCAGCAGCACCAGCAGCAGCACCAGCCGTACCAGCACCCGCGCACGAGCCACCAGAGCAGCCTCAGCCAGAGCTACGGCTCGCGCAACCGCAGCGGCAGCTTCGAGTCGAGCGGCTCGTCGCCTCGCTCGGTCGCGTCCAACTTCTCGTACGCCTCGGGCACGACCACGGGCTCCTCGGTGCGCTCGGTGACCGACCTGGGCGACCTGGACATGTTCTACCAGCAGACGGGCTCCTACGGCGGCTCGTCCACGCCGCGCGACAGCGACAAGCGCCTGAGCTTCGAGATGCACAAGTTCTTCCAGCAGTACGGCTCGGGCCAGGGCCGCCTGAGCATCGGCGAGAACGACTCGTTCGCGCACAGCAACACGTCGACTTTGCGCGCGAGCGACATGGGCATGAACCCGCTGCGCGCGAGCGACCTGAACCCGTTCTTCCAGAGCCAGCGGTCCTCCGGTGGGGGCGGCCCGCGCCGCCACAGCGAGCGCAGCATGTTCTCGCAGAGCGGCTACTCGGTGAACGGCAGCGGCGGCGGCATGTCGCGCGCGAGCGACGGCAACATCTTCTACCAGAGCGGCGCGTTCCCGCAGGTGACGCGTGCCTCGAGCGCGCGCGCGAGCGACCCGCACCCTTTTTATCAGCACCAGCCCACGAGCTACGAGGACGACCAGGACGACGACGATGTTGTGCTCGCGCACCGCGTGTCGCTCGACCAGGACCAGCGCGTGAGCATCCACGCGATCCTGTAAGAAAATCCCTGAAGGACACGCTCAGTCAGCACAAGCAATATGAAAGAAACCAATCGAGAGCTGTTCAGGTTCCCCCCACGAGGAAAGCGACACTTCCCAGCCAGCATCAGCATTCAAAATGAGAGACAAACAAGCAACATGGTGGAGTGAAGTGAGCTGTTCAAGTTGTGCCTTCTCTAGTCGAGTATGTGAGTGTTGGGGAGTGCCGCCGCGTCGTACGTCATAAATTATTATACAGCATGAGTGCCTTTTTTGAAGAACAACCCATGCTTCTGCCTGCTTGCTTAGCTTGCTTGTGTTGGCTTGTTTGATGAGCCTAGGGAAACGAGCCGTAGTTGACTCGGAACGAGTTGGCTTTCTGCAAGTGCTGGTGCTGGTGCTGGTGATGATGATGGACCGTCGAGTGGCGTCGTCTCTGGGACTTCAAACTGCCGGCGTTCTCCAGCCGCTGCGCCGCGCCGCTGGGCACCACCAGCGCATCGGAGACGTCCACTTTCGCGCAGGTCTTGTGCGACGCCAGCATCACGAGCGAACACCCTACGAGCACGGCGATGCCTCCGAGAAACGTCAGCGGACCGGGCACCTGGCCCACGCCGACGCAGATGCCGAAGATCGTCGCCACCACGGGCTCCGTGAGCATCGTGACCGAGACCACGAGCGGGTCAAAGTACTTGAGCGACGTGACGAAGCCCATGGTGCCCGCGAAGCTCCCAATGAGCACGACGTACGCCTCGATGCCCAGGTGGTGAACCCAGCCGAACAGCCCGCGCGTGGTGTGCGTGTCATTGACGATGCCCAGGGACTCACGGTCCCAGAGCAGCACGAGGAACACGAGCACGGCGACGGTCGTCACGAGTGCCCACATGAACACGAACACGCCCATGGTCGGACGCACGCGCTTGGCGCTCATGAGGTACCCGACGCCAGCGAACGCCCCGGCAAACGCGATCATGTCGCCCAATGTCGACGGCTCATGACCCAGGTGCACAGCAGCATTAGCTGCTGCTGAGGCTGAACCTTGTTCGGCCGAGTCCATGGTCGTGATCACGCCGCCGGAGAAGCCGATTCCCGCGCCGACGAGCTCCAGCACCCCGAGCGGCTGCCCGAGCACGAGCTTCGCCAGCACCATGAGCAGCGAGTGGCAGTTGGTGAAAATGTACGTGTGGCCGACGCTCGTGAGACTCAGTGCGATGATGAACGTCGCGTTGTAGATCGCGTACGAGACGCCGCAGAGCGCAAAGAGCGCTTTCTTGCGGGTTGGCAACGCAGGAAACGCCCAGCTGTTCTGCCAGAGTGACGCGATCGCGAGCGGCGCGAACGCCATGGACGCGCCGGTCATGCGCCAGAACACCTTGAGCAGCGGCGGGACGTCCACGAGCAGGTTCTGCACCGCTCCTTGGGACGAAATCGCACAGAGCGCAGTCAAGAGAATGACGTACCCGACGACAGGCACCTGCTTCTTCACGACCACGTTCACAGACACTGCGCTTTGGTTTTCGTCTTTGTGGCTCCTGATAATTGCTGTAGAACCACCGCCTCCATCTTGATTTCCTGCACATCCGAGGGCAATTGAGAGAAACGTCGAAGGTTGAGACCCTGGTGGGTCGGAAACTGGTCATCCCTGTCTGCCACCGAGCGATCGTGTTTGCTGGAACTAGTACCTGGCAGGACCAAGAAGACCACGTCGTCGTCGTCTTGGTGCTTCTCCAAGCGCTGCTTGTGGTCCACTTGATTGCTATTGCTGGCGTTGATGGGGGAGATGCACGGATGATGCACCTCGGGACGGACTTGGAACAGGAACGCCTGGTTCTTCGCTTCGAGCATGGCATCGAAATCCGCTTCCGTCAACACCGTCGTCTGCGTGCCAAACTCAACGTCTTCATCCTCGTCTTCATCAGCTGCTGAGTAGTAGTCGCTGTCGCTCAATAATTCCGAGTCCACTGTCTTGCTGCTGATAAGAAGCGGGTTGCGCTCGGAAGTGCTCTGACCGACCTGCTGCTCCCTCCTTGTAGGCGCAGGCTCTCGCGCCATCGCGTGCTTTGTGTCGACCTTGAATCCGTGATACCCATGCGATAGAGACGGAGACCGCTCTCTGGGAAACTCATAGTACTCGTAGCTCTGTTGCGAGTGCTCGGAGGAAGATGATGACGAATTGTATGTTTGCCGCTTGATGGAGTGAAAGGAACTCATTGTATGACGACCAATGGACTGAAGATTGTTGTTACCAGGACCCACTTTCCGCCAGTTGCAATAGTCGCTTGCGACCACTTTCTCAACGGAAAGCGCCACTTCGGATCCACTGGCATCGTCAACTTTGGTGGTAAAATCGACCAGCAGCTCATTCATCGTTGTCACTGCTGCTCTCTGTGGTGGTCGGTGGGTCTGCTCCAGTCGATCTGCGATGGCGGCTGCTTTCCCAATGAACGCGAAGATCCCCGCGTACTGTGAGGACAAATCATCAGCATCATTATCGCCTTCAGAGAGCTCCACATCCAGATCCACGAGCGCACGAAGCCTGACTTCACCACTTTTACGATCAGTATCGGAGCCGTTCGCCACCGCCATCATCCGGATCGTCGGCGCATCAAAGATCCGATCGCCTCTCAGAACGAGAAAGCCGTCACTGCGATGCCTGGTTTGTAGAGCTCCGTCACTTCCAGAAAAGTGTCTTGACGCTGCTTGAATGGCTCCCACCTCGTCTTGAGCGTGCTCTTCTTCTCTCTCGTCAATCTCCACAAAGTCGACGTGGACCTTTGCGATCGCGCAGACTCGGGATCCGATCTTCTTCAACTGGGAAAAAGAGCGACTGCTCGACTTGCTTGAAGTGTCGGCGGGCAAACAGATCACGAGGTGCTCGATGAGATTGGGCTGGAAGAGCTCGTGCAGCATGTGCTCGAGCACCGTGCGTCCGTCTTCCAGCTTGACCAGTGGCAAACAATGGCTCTCTTTACCGCTCGAGCTTGAGCTTCTCGCGCCGTTCAGTGGTAGAAGCAGCAGACACGCCTCGCGACAGATCTTCACATCGTTGCCGTCGTCTTTTCTATCGCCAGGCTCTCCGTGCCGCTTGTCTAAAGCTGCACCACCTTGCTGCGGCTCGTTCTCCTCCTCGTGGTGGGTCACGAGCCACTCAAGCATCTGCTGCAGCGCAATATGGTCGTGGTCGCGCGCGATGCCGTCCACGAGCTCCTGCTGCGAGACGCCCAGGCGGTCGCTCAGCTCCCGGACGTCGAGCGCGTACACGTGCTGCACTTTCGCGCGGCTCGGCGGCTCCTCCACCGCGGTCTCCCTCATCGCCGAGCGTGCGTACTTGTCCACGAACACGAACTGTGCGTCAATGAGCCTTGGGACTCGCTTGACCTTGACTTGCTTGTTGCTTGCTTGCTACTTGCTGGTCAGTAGAAGGAAGCAAGTTGGGATGTGATGGAGGGCGAGAGTGAGCGAGTTCGATAGAGGTGTTCGTTGCGCCGGCCGCGTGTCTCGAGTGGCAGGAACGCCAAACGCAACAGCCAGCGACGACGAGAGAGGACTTGAAGTGCGCGCGCGAGAGAGAGAAGCAAAACGCCTCCAGCCTTGCAAGAAGCCCCCCACGCAGTCCCGCGCAACTGATGGAGAGAGAGAGATCGAGTCGTGGGGCGATCAAGAAGGTGCTAAACCCCCATTAATAATATCTTTCTTCGCTCGTGAATGAGGCAGCGGAAAACGGAAACGGAACGGCCAGACTGTTCAGCACGACGCTTCAAGGTGCAACTTGAAAGTGATGGTTGGTCCCACAGAGTGTTTCAGATTGCAATTTGGAACGACCTAGATTTGCCATTTGAACTGGCTCTTTGCGCATCAAAAAAGCTCTTGTTGGCAACAGGTTTGTTGCTGGTGGGTGCAATTTCGAATGGAGCGCAAAGGTTATCAGGTTATCCACATGAGAGAGCGTACTGTAGGTTACGCATCTTGATGCTCTCCTCTGCGCTTCTGGGCGACTGATGTAAAGGAAGGAGCATGCAACACTCGAGCCCTACGTCTACAGCACACAGTGCTTCCCGTGTTCATTCTTGAAGCGAGCGCTGCATCACGAAAGCGTGGCGACCAGGCTGGTAGTAGTCCTCGCGCGTCGACTGGACGCAGAAGCCCGCGCGCTCGTACAGCGCGATGGCGCCTTTACGCTCGACGTCGACGATCAGCTCCACGCTCTTGGCTCTGCGTTGATTGTTCGTACGCAGCAATTTTGTACATGTCAACACTTGGATTACACAGCAGATGTAAACAGCCCCAACAAAAATGCAAAATCACCACCTGCTTGTCTGAAGATTCTCGATCGCGCTCTGCAGCAATTCGCTACCGACGCCGTTGCGCCGAGACTGCTCTGCGACCGCGATCTTGTCGACGTATCCGCCTTCCTATCGGGGGAGTGCACAACAACTTCAGGGTGATTCAGTAGCTCTTCGCAAAGCGTGCTGCACAAGCAAATGGAGAACGTACCCCGTTGCGGCGATAGAGAATGTATCCGCTTACAGTGCTTGTGTGCAGCTCGACTGCAAGGATCAATGTGTTCTGACTTGATGGAACAATTCGCAACCCGTCAAAGGGTAAACGCCAACAGCACGCGCAGTTGCAACCTTCAGTAGTTGCAATAGCAAAACACAGAGCGCATTTACATTTTGAGTGCTTCTTTGACGAGGGTCTCGGCCATGCTCTCGTGCTTGGGGAAGATCCTACAACGCAAGAGCCAACGCCGTTAGGATCGTCTCAATACGGGCTTTAATAGTGCAAGATGTGCAGCAGCAACACAGCCAGAACGCACTTCTTCTCGAGACGCACGGCTTCGTCGAGCAGCGCTGGGCGTGTCTTCCTGGTCACAACCACCAGCTCCATTTTGTGCTGGTCTGTCTGTGAATGCAAAATGATATTTTTGACAGTTCATGTGTATGGATAGATTTGTCGAAATTGCTGTTTGGCAAAATGTCGTAAATTATTGAATTTGTCTTGGTTTCAGTATGCTCTGCCAGTTTCGACCTTTGTCGAACTGATTCGCTCACTCATCATTTTCACTACCGATACGATACCCATCAACGACACTCCCAAGCAGCAATCATCACGCGCTTGCCTGGATAAATAAGCCTAATGCAGACAGACAGCCTCTCTCGCGCTCTCTCTCCCTCTCTCTCTCTCTCTCTCTCTCTCTGCCGATCCGTTGCGGTCACATTGTGTCGCACGCCGACACGGGCGACGTCGGGAAGCCCGTGATCGCCGGGTGGCGCAGGATCTCGCTCATCGAGATGCGTAGCCGCGGGTCGACCTGCAGCATGCGCTCGAGCAGGTCCTGGCTCGCGTCCGAGATCGTGTCGGTGAGCTCCCACGCCTTGAGCACCGCCTTGATGCCGTGCTTCGCCACGAAGCGGAAGCCCTGGTCCTCCATGCTCGCCATCTCGAACGGAGGCGACGACGACAGCAGGATGAAGTACGCGACGCCCAGCGACCAAATGTCCGCGAGCCGCGGGTCGTACTGGCTCTGGGTGACGACCTCCGGCGCTATGTAGTAGTGCTTGCCCACGATCTCGGAGCAGAGGAACTCGTCGTTCGCATTCCCACCTGCTGGCTGCTGTTGCGCACACAACCCAAAGTCTGTGATCACTGCTCTTCCGCCGCGAAGCAGGATGTTCTCCAGGCTCAAATCTCTGTGCGCGATCCCGTTCGCGTGCAGGAAGCGCAGCCCAGCGAGCACGTCGCGCATGTACCCAAGTGCGAGGTATTCCGGTATCCGCCGCGACTGTCCTGTTGCGCCTTCTCCTACTGCTGTGTGGTTGCTCACTGGCGAGCTGTTGTCGAGACTCGGCACCATTTGCTCCGGCGTCGACTGCACGCACGAGTCGAGCAGGTCGCCGCCCTCGCAGTACTCCATCACGACGTACAATACATGCTCGTTCTCGCTCACAAAGTAGGTGCGCATCGCGATGACGTTCGGGTGGCCGCCCAGCGCGCTCAGGTGCGCCAGCACGTCGACCTCCTGGAGCACGTTCTCCTGCACCTGCTCGTTGGTCCGGGACTGGCGCTTCTTCGCGAGCGCCAGGTCGACGGTCTTCACCACCACCTCCTCCTGGGTCTGCGTGTCCACGCAGAGCAGGATCTCGCCAAAGATGGACGCGCGCAGCGCCTCCAGCGGTGCGTATCGCGACTCCAGCTCCGTCATGTTGCCTCTGTTGTCTCTGTGTCTTTGTGCTGTCTGCTGCGCGCTCTTGAGCTGTCCAATTCGCGACTGAGCCTCCTTAGTGTGGTGCTTGCTTATTCGAAAGTGGCAGCAGGAAGAACGCAATGAGATGGAGAGGAGCGGGATGCTTTCGTTGTGGGTCCTTTCTTCCTCTCTCTCTTCGTTCTCCTCCGTCTTGTGACGCGGTGCGAAGATCGTTGAATCGGATGCTTGGGTGGTCAAATGCCAAATGAGTGAGTGAGCTGGCTGGTCCTTTGTGTCGAATGACGTCGCAGAGAGTGACTGTCGCGGAGGTTGAAGCGCCGCCAGCTGTTTTTGCTGGTGCTGGTTGCTGTTGATGAAAAAAATAACGGCGAGAGCTAGGCAACCGCGACGTGGGACAAGGAGGTCCCAGTCTAAGAATAGGATTCGATGTGTGGGGGCGAATGGAGAAATATGAATTTGAGCATGAACATTGTTGAGCGCAGCAATCCCTGGTTGTGATATAGTTTAAGCAGCTGGTTGAGGTTGCCTTTGGGCATTTGAGCCTGAACAGCAAAGCCCAACGCGCACGCCAACACTGGGATGCTTGAGATTTCGAGAAGCGAGAATACGGTGCTTGGCGAGATGCAGAACTGTAACCCAGGTGAGTAAACACAGTTGATCTGGACGTAAAACAAGAGAGATGACACGGAGGGACCATAGTGAAATCAAGTCAATTTATAAAAGAAAGAAACGGAAGAGATGCAGCCGTTTGATATTTTGTGAATGGATTGGTTGATTTCCTTTTCGTTGGAAGGGACAAACGCTTTTAGGCGTGGTGGTCGCATAGAGAGAGACAAACACAGATAGTTTTTGTTGTTGTTGTTGTGAGATGTTTTGCTATTGTTCCAACGCGTGAAACTGAGAAGGGCGATGGCATCTCTGAGCATTCGACGCCATGACGATGATGATGATTCAAAGTGTCCAACTCGGAGAACGCCGCCGCTCACTCGGTGCTGGTGCGATAGCATTTCCATCCAAAAATGACCGAAAAGTGCAACTTTCTGGAGCTCAAAAGGCTACGCGGCGCTGTGTTATTGGCTGATAATGAGGCTGCCTCGTCGATTCAGATGGCCAATGAAGTGGATGCATTGTGCAACCTTGCCAGCATTCACTTCAACTGCAAGCCAGATGGATACACTTTTTGCTGAAATTTACCTTTTCCAACAGCTGTTTCTTTCCTGAAAACCGCCTGGATTGTCAACAGCACTTGGAATTTGTATGGCAAATTCTCTTTGAATGTGGTTTTCTCAGTTGATGCAAAGTTTGAAAATGTGTGAACAAAGATCACAAGATGTAGAGGATGGACAGATGCTGCACGATACCACCACAATATGGCTTACAAAACGATCCATGTGCTTTGAGCCTTGCAACTTGAAGAGAGAGCCAGTTTCAAGCGTTCCGCCTTTGCCACAGTCACCACTCCATTCACTTTTCCTTCTCTTTTCGCTTTTTCAGCTCAAGCCTCCATGCGAATCTTTAAAGGTCGTGTCTCTGGGTCTCCAAGGCTTCAGGTCTTCTTGTGGCGATCTTGTGCTGTTGTGACGATGCTGTTGAAGCTGAAAGCCATCGATGACGCCATTGCATGGATGAAGCAGTATTCACTATCCGGTTCGAGCGTCATGGCGCCATGGATCGATGTGTTTCCTTGCCTGCCAGCCAAGCGTCTGGTCGAGCTTCGCCACAACTTTGCGTGTTTCTACAGTACTGCACATGCGCCAGGCGTCTGAATGTATTTGCAGACGCTCCAGTGTTCGCTCGAGGATAAGATTCGTCAGTCAGTCAGTCGGTCTGCCAGTCACCCAGCCAGTCGGTCAGGCAAAGTGGGAAGCAAAAGCAAAACTGAAGCGAGTGAACGGACACGTGCGTGCCAATGCGCGTGCGTCAGTCGACCCCATTGAGCCCAAAGCCTTTGAGTCACTCTGTGGCGGCGGATCGCAGGCAGTCACCCCTTCCATTGCATCCACACGCACACACAAAATCCCACACGCGAGATCTCATATTCGTTTGGTGGTGTCTGTCTGTGACACCACCACATGCGAGCAACCTGTGCCGGTGCGCATTGTGGGTATGGATTGTTTTTGGGAGGCACACCCATACACCCATGCGAAAGAGCCTTCACTTCTCAAACCTCTAACCTCTAAACACGCGAGTGGGCTTGCTCACCTTTTATTCTTTTGAATGAGACGAATGGCGCTCTGTTATGCGTTTCAAGCGACACACGCGGTCGTACATGCGTAGGCAGTCATGCACATGCGCATCACATATTTGTATATTCGTTTGACATTTTTCGTCGCGACTGGCGTGCCTGGTTCCATGTAACTTCCCGTCGCTTTCCATTCAGTCATGCGGCGTGACTTCAATGATCGTTGGGTTCGGCACGATGCGGGCGTCTTTGCTGCCGGCGACGACGCGGCCGACCACCCACGCGGGCTTGCCGTCCAGCGCCTTGAGCTCCTCGATGAACGCGTCGGCCTTGTCCGCTGGCAGGCACAGCAGCAGCCCGCCGGAGGTCTCGGCGGCGAAGCCGTCCAGCAGCTTGAACGAGTTGCCGATCGCGTCGTTCACCTTGACCATGTGCTGGATGATCGGCAGCGTGTGGATCTCAAAGTCCACGTCGCGCTCCTGCGACTTCGCCTGGTTGCGCGCGTGCGCCAGGATGCCAAAGCCCGTGACGTCGGTCGCCGAGTGCGCGCCGTACTTGTGCATCAAGCGCGCGGCGTTGAGGTTGAGGCGGCTCATGGACTCGGACGCCATCGCGAACGCCGTCTCGGCGTCCTGCGTGGTCACGAGGTGCTCGATGCGCTGCCAGCGCTCGGGGCGTTTGCGCCACTGGAAGAGGTTCACCGCCACCTGCGTGCCCAGCGCCTTGGTCAGGATGATCACGTCGCCGACCTGCGCGTTCACAGGACGGATGATCTCGCTTTCTATGGAAGTGTACCACAACAACTCACACGTTAGGCTAACAGCAAGGCGAACGACGGCTTCTTCGCACTAACGCCAAGCTCACGTACCGCTGCGCACACTCATCGCGACGCCGCCGACGATCGGCCACGGGTTCATCACGGTCTGTCCGCCCGTCACATTTGTCTCGGCCTTGCGCGCGAGGTCGTTGAAGCCGCGGATCATCTGCGTCGTGACCACGTCGCGCTCCTTCTCGCTCATGTCGCGACACACGCCGAGGATCATGAGCATCGTGTCCACTTCCGTCACGCCCATCGCGTACACGTCCGAGAGCACGTTCGCGCACGCGATCTTGCCCTAATAGATCAAATAGATACCAAACACACAGCTCAGCCAACACCATCACGACCACGAAGGCTCGCTTATAAACACACACATACACACCTGCACGTACGGATCCTCGACCGACGGGAAGAAGAAGTCCGTGGTCGAGACCATGTAGAGGTCCTTGCCGTGGCTGATCTTGACGACGCTCGAGTCCATGCCCGGCGTCTCGTTCGGCTTGAGGTCGTTCGCGATGTCCTCGAGGTACCCGAGCAGCTTCGCCTGCGGCAGCTTGCAGCCGCAGCCCTTCAGCGCGCTAAAGTCCGTGAGCGTGAACGACGCGTCAAGACCCAGGTCCTCTGGGTTGAAGATCGCGCTGCTGCTGCCACTTGCGGTGGCGCTCACCGCAGATGGAGTGGCATCCTTCGTCGCCTTGAGCTCGCGATCGAGGATCTCCTTCGTGTGCGCGGCGGCGGCGTCCATGGTTGTGGAGCTGTGGTGTGTAGAGTGCTGGAGGGCAGTGGTGCTAAAGCGCAAGTGGGGTGGCTTGAGCTGATCTGTATATGTGTGGAGGGCGTGAGCAGATACGTAGTGAGCGCGCTGACGCAATCGCAGAAGAAGGTGACGGGATCCTGAGCGCTTTGCTGATTGATGCTCGATCTCTGGTTTTGATGCGCGTGCTTCAGCCCTGTCCGACCACAGCTGCCGGGCAATCAGCTCGATTTTTGCTGGGGTTGGATTGAATCAATATCGCAGCATGCATTATATCTACACGTAAATGTTGCTCGAACACTACTATTTGCCTCACAATATCTGATCTTAGTAAGTTCGATGTCGAATTATGTCCGATGCTGCGCACTTCATGTGGAGGAAGCGCAAGTTGTCGCGCACCCAATTCAGAAACAAAAACAAAAAACACGCAGAAAGCATGAGAGTAAGTGAGCGGCTTCAGCGCAGAAAGCAAGCCACATGGGGTAGCGCTGCTTAGCACACGTGCAGGCAGCGCCTTCTGACCCCTAGCGCCTGTTCTGTGATGCGGTCGACGTCTATTTCTCTCATGTTTGGTGTCGTAACGCGGTTCTCCGTCTTCTTGCAAACGTTCTGTGTCTGTGTAGCTCCCAGCGACGATCATCCTCGTGCTCGCGCTGCCGCTGCTCTGGTTCGTGGGCGTGGTCTTCACCCCAGAGAAAGAGGTGGGCGGCGTGCTCGCTCTCTCGGTCGCAGAGTAAGTGTGTGTTGAACGTTTGTTGGTCGTTTCTGTTGTTATGACAAAGCCATTGCTAATCTGTGGATCTATATGTATTACTTGGGACCGCAACTTACGCAGTGCGATCCTGGCGCACATTCGTCCGTGGGTGTACTTGACCGCTGGTTTCTACCACCCGCATCTCCTGCAGGTACTTCCACGCTTCAGTGTCTCTCTCTCTCTCTTTGTCTGTGCTGCTTGTTTGAGATGGCAGTTAGCCAAATTGACACTTTCGTGCTTGTTATGTTGCTATGTTAGTTGCTGTTTGTGCTGCCGCTCGCGTTTGGACTCGCAAAGCGCGTGGAGCCCGAGTTGGGAGCTGCCAACTTGGGCCGCCTCTTGGTTTTCGCCAACACGATGGCGAGCTTCGTGCTGTTTGTGGAGCTCTTCTCGCTCTACATCATCTTCCGCAACCCGATCTACCTGTACGAACGAATCAGAAATTGTCGCGAAACGAATTGCCCCAGGCGCTTCGGTTTGTCTAACGTGTGTATGTTTTGGTATGCAATTAAACAGGAACACGAGTTTGTCCAGTTTCGCAGGCGGGATCACTGCGCTGCTCGTCGCGTTCATGAAGCCAACGCCGCACGCCACGGCGCCAATTCTGCCAGGGCTGAAGCTGCGTGTGAGTTTAATCATCAAGCATGCGAATGCGAATACCCTACTATGTGGCTAACTAACCACTCAATTTTCTCTTGTTGTCTACCCTAATACCGCACAGTTCTGTCCTTTGGTCGCAACGATCGCGTCCACATTCTTGTCTCTTCTCGGATTGGCGTCCACCACACCAGCGCTGCGGGTCGCGTTCATCGGCGCGGGTCCGTACTCGGCGCTTGGCGGCTTCTTTGGCTGGTACTACCTCCGTTTCCTCAACAAGAACCACGACCAGACTCGTGGGGATACCTCGGACGAATTCGCGCTCGTCGTACTTCTCCCCGATTTCTTTGCGTACGTACACTACTTCTTGACTGTAGCTTCTCTCCGTTGGCTTCGTATTCGACTATTCAACTGCGTGAGACTCACAGGTGCTTGCTGCTTTGTTGATATTGTTGTTGCTCTGCACAGCCCGATTCTTGGTCCAGTTGCCAACTTCTGCTTCAGCGTCGTGAAGCTCTGCGGCTACTTCAAGAATCGATCGGACAAGCCTGCGTCGATCCTGCCCGTCATTTCCGTAAGTGCCCGGTCATTTTCAACAGTTGATGCTCTACTGTGGAGACGGCCCACTAATTCACGCGCATGGGATTTCTTTGTGTTTCTATCAGCAGGAAGTGAACGACGACCCAATCGCTGAACGACGAAAGTGAGTAGCAACTCCGTTGAATTTATGCATTTTGTATCTGTTTTACTTCGAAGTATGGTTTATCTCTGCGAGCCACGCGTCTAACAACTGCTTTATGTTATTCATGTCTTCTTGCAGAGCGCGTGCGATGAAAGCGCTGGACGAGAAACTCGCGAAACTCGCGCACGCTCGAGATGAAAGCAGCGCAGCTCCAATCGCCGACTCGGTCTCTTCGTCCACGTCATAAGCACACAGCCAGAAGGTACTCTGAACCAAAGTCCAGGTACACGTACGGACAGTACACGCATTGATTGGCTGGCTATGCATTTGGTGAATGGGGTCAATGGAGAACTCAACAGTACCCTCGCATCCATTTCGCCAAGCGCAAACAACATGGAGCGACGCAACAAGAATGCAAAGTTTATCGGTTCTTTTTGTGTGACTGGCTGGCTGGTGTCTGTTGTTATATGTGTGATGATCTAAAGCGACAAAAGACGGGATCGGAACGCACGAACGAACGACGCTGCAGCACGAGAGCCTTCTTTGTCAATTAAGAGAGTGGCATTTCTTCATTCTTCGTTGGCTTCGATGCCCCGTCCAGAGCCATTCGTCTATTCATCCATTCATTCGTCTGCATGTCTGGCTTGCAACCCGCCCCCTGTCGTGTTCGTGTTCGCCTAGTTGAAAAGCATCGAGACCGACTTCTTGCCGTGGATGTTCTGGATGGCCTGCGCGACGAGCGGCGCGATGTCCAGCTGCACGATCTTGTCGTTGCCCTTGCAGCTCTCTGGCAGCGGCGTGGTGTTCACGACCACGACTTCCTTCAGCGCCGAGTTCTTGATCTTCTCGCTCGCGCTGCCGTTAAATAAGCCGTGCGACGCGAACGCGTACACGTTGCGCGCGCCGTGGTCCGACAGGTGCTGCGCCGCCTTGCAGAGCGTGCCGGCCGTGTCGATCATGTCGTCGACGATGATGCAGTCCGATCCTTCCACGTTGCCGACCAAGTCCATCTTGTCAATCTCGTTCGCCTTGATGCGCTGCTTGATGATCATCGCGAGACCCGTGTTCTGCACGCCGTACTTGCCGACGAGCCACTCACGGAACTTCTTGGCGCGCGCGACACCGCCGGCGTCTGGCGACACCACGACCGGGTTCACGAGCTCGTGGTTGCCAAAGTACGACACGCCCACGAGACCGCCGTCCAAGTTGTCCACTGGCACGCGCGGACCGAAGAAACCCTGGATCTGGCCACAGTGAAGGTCGACCGAGATCACGCGGTCGACGCCCATGGCTTCCAGGAGACGAGCCACATCGGCCGCCGAGATCGGCACACGCGCAGCCATCTTACGGTCCTGACGCGCGTAGCCGTAGTAAGGGATCACGGCAGTGATGCGGCGCGCGGACGAGCGGCGCATCGTGCTCACCATGAGCAGCAGCTCCATCAGGTTCTCGTTCACGGGCACGCACGTCGGCTGCACGATGTACACATCCTTGCCGCGCACGTTCTCGTGCACCATGACGTTCACCTCGCCGTCCGCGAAGCGCTCGACCGTGATCTTGCCGAGCTCCACGCCCACGAGCTTCGCGACGTTGCTGGCGAGCTCCGGGTTCGCGTTGCCGCTGAAGATCTTGAGACCATTGATCTTCGGCTGCTTCAACACGGTCGCGGGCTTCGGGTACACGCGCATGTCCTCCTCCGCGAGCGCGGCGCTCTGCGACGAGTGCGCGCTGTTGCCGAGCGCGAGCCCCACGCTCATGCAGCCGATGGCCGTGGCGGCCGTGGTGAACTGGCGGTGGCGGCCGAGGAGCTGGCGGAACATGCTGCTGCTGGTGTGTGTGTGTGTGTGTGTGTGGTGTTGTTTCGGAGCTTTTCGCGAATGCTGCTGTTGCAAAAGAGCCGCGGACCACACACAAGGCACAACAAGGCAAAACGCAAGACGACGCCCGATGTGACTGGCCAGCGAACTGGTTGGGGATGGACGGTGGTGTGGACCACACGGCGCGCCACTTCAAAAACACTGGTGAACTTCCACCCAACAAAAACAGACACGAGAGTGGGACATCATAAATATTTTCGAAACTAGACAAACGAAGTATACAAATTAGCGCATCTATACATATCATTTCTTAAATCCGTTTCCTCGCGATAAGTACGCACTCGCCACAACTTTGGAGAGCACCACTAAGTACGTGCAGAGTGACGTCAAAGCACAAGAACGTGCGAAGAAGTGCTTGGACGACTGACTGACTGACTGTCGATTGCACCAACAGCAAACACATTTGCCTGCCACTCGCAATCAAGCTCTCGCCCGCTCAACAAGCCCTGTGACGCATACGCTCCATTCCCCGCCTGCCTCACCTCCAAAACCCTCATATCACCTATTCGCCATGACGGCCACGCGCGTGTTGCTCATCGACAACTACGACTCGTTCACGTACAACATCTTCCAGGTATGTATTCGGTTCATGTGCACGACACGGAGCTCCTCGATGAGAAAGAGAGCGTTGCTACGTATGTTGTTGTTGGTGTACATGGAAGACTAACTGACTGACTGCATCCAATCGCTCTCTGTGTGCGATGTATGTGTGCGTGGATATCTATACAAACAGTACATGGCGCAGCTTGGCGCGCACGTGGACGTGATCCGTAATGACCAGATCACGATCGAAGGCATCAAGGAGCTGAACCCGGACCGCATCATGATCTCGCCCGGACCAGGGTACCCGCGCGACGCCGGCATCTCGTGCGACGTGATCCGCGAGTTCGCTGGCAAAGTGCCGATCGCTGGCGTGTGTCTAGGCCACCAGTGCATGTACGAAGTGTTCGGCGGCACGGTCGACCACGCGGGCGAGATCATGCACGGCAAGCAGTCGACGATGGTGAACGACGGCAAGGGCCTGTTCAAGGGCATGGCGCCAGAGTTCAAGGCGATCCGCTACCACTCGCTCGTGGGCCTTCCCGAGACGCTCCCAGAAGAGCTCGAAGTCACGGCCACCGTCAAGGGCACCAACATGATCATGGGTGTGCGCCACAAGAAGTACAAGGTCGAGGGCTTCCAGTTCCACCCAGAGAGCATCTTAACAGAAGACGGCTTGAAGCTGATCCAGAACTTCCTCGAGATGTAGAAACGAAAACAAATCAACCGCATGTGCAGATGCACACAGAACCAGTTCTGTTCATATGGACGGGTGCTGCTTTTCGCTGGTGTTAAATGAGTAGCCATCGAATTTTTACCACTCGTATTGAGCAAAATATACCTGAAGAAACGAGTCCTTCTCGACACTAGCAGTAGCGTTGTACTGGAGGTGTTTTCATACAACGTTTATCTCCTTTCGCGACTCCTTCTAATCTTCAGCAAAGAGAAACTCGAGATCGTGCTCAGAGACCGGAGGCGCCGACGTTGGGACAACCTGAAGAAGCACAAAGAAGCATTGCCAGGTGAGCCTTGACTTGCAAAACGCACATGAAGTCAACGCACGTCCATACAGCTCGCTCATTATCCATACCTGGAGTTGGTCGATCACATTCTTGTTATCGGAGGTCCACGCCAGGAATCGCTGGAATTGCTGCGCGGTCATTGTGTTTCGAGATTGGTGGAGGATCGTCTGCAAATTATCAAGCGATGATAGCATTGTCAGTCCTGCTGTCTGTATGGAGAAAACAAGCTTAGTTAGACGTGGGCGGGAGCAAACTCACCTCCATGCCAGGGAAGAACAGCCAGTCGTGCGCGCGCAACGCCGAGAAGCACTTGGCGATCGCGTCGAGCTTTCGTGCCTCGTCGCGAACGTAGTGCGACATGCCGTGCAGCTGCCGACACTGCTCGTCCGTGAGCCGCAACTGTGTCCGTAACGACGTGAACAGCTCCGAATCCTCTGTTGCCGTCGCGATCAGCGCTTGGTTTTCAGAGTTTGCGCGGTGAATCTACGAGAAACCAACGAGGCCAGATACTTAGCGTGTGAGTCAAGCAGTCCATAGATTTCATAAGTTTGACAGACGATACACCACGAAGAACGTACTGCGCTCGTGCTGCGCGAATGGTGGCCCAGGATGCGCGCCATGAGCTCCATCTTCGCTTCCTTGGACATCATCGCGTGACGGAGATGCTCGCCGGAGCTGTACTCTGTTGCACCACATTTATCTATCAGCACAAGCACCAAGCAATCCAACACACCATTCACGGAATACAACAAATAATACAAGCAAGACGGTACCTAGCGCATTGATCAGATCTTGCGATTGCCCCGACCCAAAGCTGTGCACTTTGAGCAAGTTCAGCGAGTTTTCTAGCTTGGACACTTCGCCTTCGTACGTCTCGACCATTCCCTTCTTCTTCTCACGGCGGACACGCGCAGACGCGCGATTCCGCTCCAAGCTACACAGCGAATTGCAACAAAACCAGATAATCCAGTCAGTACACATAACACAGCATTCGCATTACAGCCAACTCGCGAAGCAACTTCACGCACCGTCGCTGCCTTCTGTCGTCTTCTTCTTGGAGCTTCTGGTAAATGGACAGCAGGTCCGGGGTCCGCATGATCTGCTTGATCTCCTCCGAGCCCACTTGCGACGGGTCCGTGCCGCTCACTCTCGCCAACAGTGCGGTATCCATCGTGAGTCCGCCCGTGCTCGCTGCAAACTGCGCCGCAGAGATGCCTCCGATCTCCTGTCTGGTCATCTTCATGGCACCTCCCATGACGCCGCTCTTATCTTCCATGCCCGTACCCGCAAACATCTGCACTCCTTCCTGGAACGTCATGCTGCGGATCCCAGTCGACGGGCTCGCGGCACCGTTCTCCCGCCCAGACTTGGCTTGCGCCGCCGCTCCTGCAGGGCGACCCATGTTCGCAGGGTTGGAGCTCGCGGCGTAGAGAAACTGCGGCGGGGTCTTCCACTGCCCAACGGGGGCTTGGCGCTTCGCCGAGCTCGGCATACCCTCATTAACTCCACCGGAACCTCCGCCACCATACGGATGTTCAGATCGCCCACCACCGTAGTACGAAGGCATGGCGTTCTGCGGGTTCGGAGGCATGTACGACGGCAGCGAGCTCGGCAAGTCGCCCTCCAGGTCGTTCGCGTTCGCATTGGAATTGCTTGCATTGCCGGAGCCTGAGGACGCTGCGGGGGCGCTGTTCGCATTCGCCGCGAGGAACGCCGCGTATTGCGCCGCACTGCTGTTCGCGGCGCTGTTGCTGTTGCCGTACGCGTTGCCGCCGGGGTTCTGCATCTCGTCACTTGCGTTGGGGTCGCTTTGGTCGTCGCTTCCTCAGTGCTGTTGTTGCATTTGATCTGGGGTGAAAAGCGCAACAAAAGTGTGTGAAACGTACCAGCTGGGAGTGGTACAGTGTACCATAATGGAACCAAGTGGGTACCATGTAAAGAATCGACGCGGCCGCGTCAGCACCAGTCAGCGATGAGAATGTCAATACCGATATGTACCGCTGTTGTGGTGCAGGTTTATCAGCATCGGGATATAGCCAACACTGTACCGATATACCGATACTCCCGCCAAAATGAGATGCCTGCTTTTTTTGGCGGGAGATTTGTTTGACAACCAAAAAGCACTCGAGGACAACCTTTTCCACTGAAAGGACAGATCGAAGGGTTGCTGTCATGGGCGTCGAGGGCTTCTTGCGGCAGGTGAAAGACGCGCTTGAGGAGGCGCATCTGCGCAAGTTCAGCGGCCAAACGATCGTCGTCGACGCGTTCTCGTGGCTGCATAAAGCGTACGTCTGTTGCATTGCTATCAACGCTCTATTGACTCGGGTCACACCTGTGCTTTCCATGCATTGGATCTTCAAGATATGCGAGTGGATCTCCAATTGATCCTAATGGTGTGAGCTTTTATTTTGTTTGTCTTACATGTATACGGTGCAGATGCTATGGATGCGCTTTTGAGCTCGCGACTGGCAAAGAGACAGACTCGTATGTTCGGTACATGCTGCGGAAAGTGGACTTGATGCGCTCCTGCGGCGTGAAAGAAGTGATCCTCGTGTTTGACGGACAGCGGCTTCCACTCAAGGTAAGCACATTATACCAGCGCGACCTTATGTAAGTGTAGCCTAGATGCAGCTGTAAGGAGCGAGAGCATTGACTGCTTCCGCTCATACCCAACAGGCATCGACGCATGAGAAGCGACAAGGATCGAAAGAAGAGAACCGGAGGATCGCAATGCAGCTCATGCGCGACTCGAGGCGTCTCGATGGCGAAGCGAGGAAAGCAGAAGTTGCAAAGGCGTACCAGTACTTCCAGCGGGTAAGCTTTGTCATCTTGGAGCTTGTCCATGTCGGTGTTGTCTCAATACTGACAAAGGTCATTTCCAATTGCGCCTACACAGACAGTGTCGATCACCCAGACCATTGTGACAAACGTGATGAATGCGCTTCGAGCTGTCAACATCCCGTTCGTTGTGGCTCCCTTCGAGGCGGATGCACAGGTTCGAATCTTGTTTACATTCGCTCTTTTTGAGAAATTGTACCAACCAACACGTTAATTGCCTGTTATTCTCTATCCGTAGATGGTCTGGATGTGCAAGACGGGCATTGCGTCTGCGATCGTGACGGAAGACTCGGACGTGTTCCTCTACTGCATCACCTGCGGCGTCGACACGCCCGTGCTCTTCAAGCTCGACGACAGCGGCTTCGTGCAGGTTTGGAAACGACAGAAGCGGGAAAGAATACTTGGCATTTGTCAAATGCTCAAGCTCATCTTTGTGGTTGTTTCTCTTTTTGCAGACTCTGTCACGACCGAGTCTACGCAAGCACAGTGAAAAGTCATGTACGTCAAACAGAATTCCTATGATTCTGTCAGGGAGCATATTTACGAGAGTTTGACCATCAAAGCCATTGTTTTCGTGTGTGTTTCGCAGCAAATCCGTTCATGAAGAAGCTTTTCAACCTCACGACCGGCGATAAGGAAGCCACGCGCATGTTTGTCCAGTTCTGCGTCTTGTCCGGCTGCGACTTTCTCGACTCGCTGCCGAACATGGGGATCGTGGTAGGTGGCTTCTATAAGCTGTCTTGATCGCACTAACATTACCCAGCCGCTCCGTTGCTAATGATTTTGTGAATGTGTATGATGACCTTTGATAGACGGCGCTCAAGCAGGTGTTCAACTTTCGTGGCGCGCCAGGCCACCTGCGTGTGCAGCGCATTCTCAGTAAACTGTCGTCTTCCGGTACGAAGATCCCGCCAAACTTCATCGAGCGGTTCGTCCAGGCAGAGAGCATTTTCTTCCACCACGTGATCTTCAACCCGAGCAAGCAGGTCTGCGAGTTCCTCATCGACGACAGCCACAGCAACTGCCACGCCGACATTTTCAAGCGCGTGCTCGATTCACTCGGGATCGCTGCTAAGGAGGGCGGCGAGATCGGTATCGACTGTGAGGCTGTCAACCTGTACACTGGTGCGACGCTGAAGGGCAGCTTCCTCGGCGTGATGTTGGCTCCAGAGGTCGTGAACGGCATCTATGAGGGCTCCATCTGTCCTCGCACGCTCCGAAGTCTCACTGAACCGCATAACGACGCCGACGAGTTCCGACCATACTCGCCACAACCAAAGACACCTCAAGCCGAGAGCAGCCACGAGCACGACGAACCTGCTGAATTTGACTTGGATGCGCTGGATGACAGCAAGACCAACGGTGAGGATGAAGAGATCAGTTCACTTTTGAGAGCAGGTACTGGACCAACAACCCGTAGCCAGAGAGTGCAGCAGGAGGCGAAAAAGCCGCCATCCCCAGAGACGCTCGAGCGGAAGCGGAACGTCCAGGAAAGGCAGCGCAGCTCCACCTTCAAGAGTCTCTTGAGCGTGTACGCGAAAGCAGATTCAGAGCAGCAAGTCGACTCTTCTTCAAAGAGTGGTGAGTTGCTGCTAAGTGGGGGAGCTTCCAGTGCACCACCAACATCAGCAAAAGCAGTAGAAGGAGCAGCAGGAGCGACGGGTTCGAAGGGCTCCTCGTGGCTGTTGGACCGCGTCTCCGCAGCTCCAAGCGAGACGAGCGCTTCGAGAAAGCGGACGCTTGGTGAAATGGGGGACGTGAGCGACCACCAGCCGACCAGCAGCAAGAAGTCGACCACAACCTCCTTCCAAGACCTCGTGAACAAGAATCGCGCGTCCTTAGAGCCTGCGACTCCTGTTTCAATGGCGTCGACGCCGCTGAAAGCATCAACGCAGCAGAGCTCAACCGCAAAATCCTTTCTCAGCATGTCCGATCCGACAGCCAAGAAGCAGCAGCAGCAGCAGAGAAACGCTGCTACGCCAGCGTCAAAGAAACCAAACAGCAAAGGCGCGCCTGCGAGTAAAGCGAAACCAAGTCCACGTGGAACACTCTTGAGTTTCTTTCAGAAAGTATAGTGCACGAATTTTTTTCCAGATGGATCTTGCCTTTGATAATGCACGGCCGCCATCAATGCAAAGCTGCATTAGCTGAGCTCCATGCTCAATCATACAACACAATTCAGTCTCCATCGTCTTCAAAATGCATTTCCTTTTTTTTCACTTGGCTGCTTTTACGTTGATGAGATGTGTGCACTATACGCCAAAGTAAGACCGATTTCTCCATGTCCATCCATTTCATCCCTCTCTTTCTTTCTCTTCTCACAGGCGCGCCGTCGCGTCGGCGTCGAAGCCGTTCACCTCCTTCATGTGCTCCTTGATGAGCTTCGAGATGCTCTTGAACTTTGGGTTCTTCGAGTCGCCCGCCAGCTGGAAGAGCGACGACTCGGCCGACGTGATGAACGCGCCAGATTGACGCATGCGCTACAATATCAAACAAAACGACACTCGCAACAGTCAGTCCCAAGTCAACACATACATCAACGTATCACTTACACATACCTCAAGCGAGACGTCTCGGGTGAACGACGTGGAGCTGGACACAGCATCGGCGACGACGTGCACATCGTAGCCTCGCTCGAGCAGGTCGAGACACGTCTGCATCACGCACACGTGACCTTCGATGCCGCACAAGATCACGGACTGGGGCTTCGCGAGGTCGTTCTCCACGTGCGCGGTCACCTCGTCCGTCATCATGGAGAAGAGCGTCTTGTCAAACACCTTGTGCTTGTCCGCGCCCTCGAGGTTCTTGTTGATCTCGGTCACCGTGTCGCCCAGGCGCGCCACGTACTGCGTGGTCACGACGATCGGGATGTCGAGCACTTTCGCGGCGCTCACGAGCAGGTTGGTGCTGCGCACGACCGTGGGCATCTGGTAGATGGAGTTGCGGAAGACCTCCTGCACGTCGCACACGAAGAGCACGCTGGAGGACGGCGCCAGTCGCCCGATACGCTTCGCAATAGTAGCCGCCATCTTGATCGCTTGGTGCTGTGTCTTCCTCGTTGCTGTTGGTCTTGCTCGCTCGCGGATATTTTAACACTGGCAGCTTGAACTTCAATCCCTCCTCACAGATTGCGTGTCAATCAATCAATACTCGTTCAGCTGTAGGAATACCGGTATTATACTTCCCAGGATACTGCTCAGTTGAAGTTATCGGTTCAATACCGGTATACCATTTTGATATTCAACACTGCTGACTGAACAAGAGAGTCAGAAAAGACAGAAGCCATGTGGACGAGTGTGTCGAGAGCGGATGGTCGGGTGCGCATGGATGGCTCCATCTGCTCCTGCTCTCTCTCGCACCCACACATACTTGGATCATGACCAGCGCGTTCTGCCCGCTAGTCATCCCCTCAATGCGGCATTCAGTCGGTTCAGTCCGCCCTTCGTCATTACGGTTTCTACCAGAAGAACAGCACACCAACATCCAGCGATCATCATCACGCAGACAGATAAATAATCGCCATGAAGCTCATCTCATCGACACCTCTGCTGCTCCTGAGCGGCATCGCGGCGCTCCTTCATGCACAGCAAAGCTCAGCGGCAAGGCTCACGTTCATCAACAGCTGCGACCACCAGATCGGCTTGTACGACAATGCGCAGGAGGTGCCCATGGCGCCTGGCGCCGTGCAGGTGCGCGACGCGAGTCCCGGCTACAAAGGCATGTACCGCGCCGGCAAGAACCCGCAGGCGACACTGGCAGAGTTCACGTTTGACGGCGGCAAGCTCTGGTACGACATCAGCATCATCCCGACGTCGGCTGCGAAAGGACCAGAGTACTGCCCGAGTCTCGCTGCATGCAAGCAGCTCACGGGCGGCACTGGGTACAACGAGCCGATGCAGATCGCGCCGCAGAGCAACGCCAACGGCGCGTACTGCCGTGTGCTCACCTGCCTCAATGACGGCTGCGACGACGCGTACCAGTTCCCGAAGGACGACACGAAGACCCACAACTGTCCTGGAAACACGGACTTCGTGATCACCTTCTGTCCTGGTGGACCAGGTGGAGCGACGCCAGCTCCGACTCAAGCTCCAGTCACTACCGCTCCGCCAACCCAACCGCCACCAACTGCAGCTCCGACGCCAGTTCCAACGGAGGCAACGCCAGCACCAGTTGCCAGCAGCAACTTGGTGAACAGCACCGACATTTCAAGCCAAAGTTTGGTAAGCGAAGTCGCCGGTGAAGCCGACAACCTCTCAGCCGCTAGCTCCGCGTCAGAAGCACCGGTTGCCACTGCTATCGTGACCCCTGAAGTCGGCGCGGAGTCCCAGCCCTTTGCTGAAGCTAGCAGCACTCCTGATGTGACTGAAGCTGCTGCCACCGCTACGCCTACTGCAACGGAGCCACCTGCCACCGAAGTGAGCACGCAGAGCAGCAGTAGCGAGAGCTCTGCCATGCTCAGCGTGGTCGTGGTCGGCGCGCTTGTCGTTGCCGCCACCGCGGCGGTCGCGATGATCGTCGTGATGCGCCGCAAGAAGCGTGAGCTGGACGCGCAGACAGAGAAGTCGCCCATCATGAACCCAGGACTCGCGACGTTGTAATTGAATAGCGCTGTGATTGAATAACAGGGTACAAGAGCCATCGATGGAGTAGAATGAGGTTAGCTTTTTTTAGATTGTTTGTTCTCGTGTCGTATATAATAAGGTGTCGTTCTTTTCTGTGGGGAGTTTGTTGGTGCTTCGAGCTTTTTTTATACGTCTGACTCCGTCAATTCTTCTCGCCAAAGTCACACATTTATGAGAGACATACCAAAAGCCATACTAATTTCTGAACACATGCTGGCAAATTCCATGTTGAGTTTTCATGACAATCATGCCATGTCAAGCGCTTCTTCTTCATGCCCACCCAAAGCACACAAACAGCAAAGTAAAATGGGATCCGCAGCAGCTGCGAATAAAAATGCCAAGCCTCTGCATGAAGTGGCATGCGCAACTAGCGGAGAAAGCGGCTGTGCCAGTTCCTTCCTTTACATTCATCCATTCACCATGCAAGTGCCCCTTCGATTCTGCAACAAAGGCACCCAAGAAGGAACGTGCCGCGACACCATATTGCTGGATAACAAGACGATCAGAACGTTGAGCACTCCAATCTTTTCATTCGCATGCTTACGGTGGTGCTCATGCAGTGCTTGTAATCCAAAATATTGCACTCTGCAGATTGAATGAATGGTTGGGGATCAAAGGATTTTTTCTTTCTTTAGAGCTTCGTTCGCTCCACACGCAAAGCACACGCGACTTGATTTTGAATAATAGCCAAAACTTTTTCTCTCTCCTTTTTTCTCTACGCTTTGTATGGTAGCGATCCCTGGACAAATAATTACAAGATGGCGCTTGGTGGTTCTTCTTCTATGGGCTGGAATTCCCCTGTTTGATTTTGTTGCACACGCCATCGACACGCTCTCCCTCTCTCTCTCTTCGGCCTCTTACACGCAGTGCTTTGGCTTTGGCGCACGGGTCTTGGTCTTGGTCGCCGCTGGGGTGGCAGCGGGGCTCACGACGCTCTTGACCGCAGCTGGGGTCACGGCAGGCGTAGCGGCTGGGGTCACCACTGGGGTCACCACTGGCGTTGGAGCTGGCGTTGGCGCTGGCGTTGGCGCTGGGGTCGCCGCGGGGGTCACCACCACCAACTTGGTCTGAACCGGAGACTGGGTCGTCGCAGCTGGGGCCATGGTCAGCACACCGGACTCGAGACCCGAGTCCTTGTCGTCATCGACGTCGTAGTTGCCTGGGTTCACCTTGCCGTTGCTGTCTTCGGTGGCGACTGGAGTTGGGGCAGCCGTTGGAGCGGCGGTTGGGGCGGCAGTGGTTGGAGCTGGGCTCTCCTTTGGCGCTGGGGTCGCAGCTGGAGTGGCCGCTGGGGTCGAGGCTGGAGCTGGAGCTGGAGCCTGGGTCTGCGCTGGCGAGCCGTCAGGACAGAAGGTCAGCTTGAAGTCCGTCGTCATTGGGCACGAGTGGGTCTTGGTGTCGTCCTTCGGGTACAGGTACGCGTCCACGCATCCGTCAGTGAGGCAGGTGAGCTCGCGGCAGTTGGCGCCGTTCGTGTTGGACAGCGGCGTGACCTGCACCGCGACGTTGAACCCCTTGCCGGACTTGGAGTTCTTCTTGCACTCGTCCAGGCTGTTGCAGAACTCAAACTATAAGAGCAGAACACATAGAGGAGACGATTAGTATTTGCCATTCATGAAGATAGATACCAGAGGACTGCAGTATATAGAGAGACTTACCCCAGGGTTGAGACGTGGAGGGATGACGCTGACGTCGTACCAGGCAAGCGGCATGTCGCCCTTGGTCGCGAACTCTACGAGGGTGGCGGCATCATCAACACCGTGGCGGAAGTGGCCCTCGAAGCCCTTGGGGACGTCCTTGGTGCACGACGCGCCGCTCGAGAGCGTCTCCTTGTCGTCCGTGTACTTGCCGCCCTGGCGCGTGACCAGCTCCACGTTGTGCGCGCAGTTGTTCTGCACCGTGAGCTTGAAGCTCGCAGCGGATCCCGCGAGCGCAGCGGCGCCGATGGCCGAGAGGAGCAGCGAAGAGCGCATGTTCACCATTGGAGCTGTGTCTGTGATGTGGTGCTGCTGGGCTTGGTGTTGTGGCTGGAGAGTTGATTAATGAGCTCTTGGTTGCCTTGCTGGCTGGGAAATCTACCCGCCACCCAGCCAGCCAAAGCCAGATCGCCGTTCATTCCATTTGGCCTTTGCTATTGACGACAAGAGAGTCGAGACGCCTAATCAGGTTGATAGCCAGCCATGGACGGACAAAAAGCGGGTCTCCATACTGACCCCAAGTGAAAACGGCAGATATTCAGTTCAATTGTCTCGTTGTTCCGGATTCCCAGCTGCAAAACAGATGCTCAACAATTTGAACCCAGAGTGGCGCGGTATTAACACGACCAGGGTGGGATACGCCGTAGTATAGTGTTGACGAGGCAAACTGCAGCGGAATTGCTGTTGTTTTTTGTATGGCAATTTGGATTGCGCGACCACATTCCACGCCATGAAGTGGCGGCTTTGGGTTCCACGAATAATTCCAGTGTTTGCTAGCGAGACATGCCACCTTTGCACACTCGACAAAGGGTGGAAAATCGTTCGTATTAGTGCTCGTAACTGCAAAGATACGTTCATCAGGTCGAAAGTAGAATGAATAATGGCCAGCAACACGCTGGCAAACAAAGGTAAGTGCAATTTACTTTGCAGAGGCGCTCGCACAACATCTATGGATTTAGCAGGTCGAGATGGACACAAGGAGATGCGATACCAAGATGGCGCGGCGCTCGCATTCAGTGTATTTAGTATGGAGCGTGGTGGTCTCTTTTCCGTCTGATGTCTATCGTCTCATGCGTGCCTTCCATCTGAGGTCTGAGGTCTGAAGTCTCTTCTCCCACGACGAAGAACCGGTCCTTTACCGCCCCTTCCATTCAACAAATGGACAAAAACAAAGTGCTGATTTTCTGACTGTTGTTGTGAGTGGAGTTCAGCACCCAAAGGCCAGTTTGTTCTTCGGAGCGCACTTTGTCGAACTGGTACGGTCTCTTGCGCTCGTCAACTGAAACAGATCGTAAGTAAACGAAATGCTACGGTTGTTGTATTAGCCGCTTTTCCACCCACGAAGCAGGACGACACACACCCAAACGCCCAGTTATGCTAATTGTGTGAAAGGTTCAACTAAAGTTCAGCTTCACCCAATTGGTTGGGCTGATTCTGTGTGAATGGGTGAAACCAGCATCCTTCAAATGTGCCCCGCAAAGTGGTACATGGGAGGGTCCTTTATTTTTGTCGTGCTTTGCCTGCTGCTATTATTCTGTTCTTGTTGTTCTTGTTGTTGTTCTTGTTCTTGTTGTTCTTGTGTGAGGCCATCACACAAAGGCTCAAAGATCAAAGCAAGATGGTGCTCACAGAGAAGCAGCGGCAGGACCTGTAAGCGCACTCGCCTTCCATCCGCTATGATAATGACGCAATGGAACCTGGAGCGTGTCCATGCAGAGACCAAGCTCCTCTGTATCCGCGCGTCTGTGAACGCGTGCTTTTTCCCCTCTAACATCCCTCTCTTTCTTTCTTGTTGTGCAACGGCGACCTTGACGCTGACGCTGACGCGACAGGCATCAGTCCGTGCTCGACTACTTGACGGGAATGGGCGAGCGCTTCGCCGAGAGTGCGGCTGCGTTTGAGCGTGAGGCGGGCATCGTCAAGTCCACCGATGGTGCGTGTGTGTCTGTGTAGTTTAGTATGTGGGTCAAGGGGTCATTTTCTCCTTTATTGTGGTGCTGACTGTGTGTTTGTGTGCATTCCGCATTCTTCGTTGTAACAGGCAAGCACGCGGGACTGCTCGAGAAGAAGTGGACGTCGGTGATCCGCCTACAGCGCAAAGTGATGGAGCTCGAGAACAAAGTGCAGCTCCTGGAGGAGAACTCGAAGCTGGGCAACGGCGTCGTGAGCCGCCGCGATCTCCTGGGCGGCAGCGGGCGACCGCGCACGGAGTTTCTGCCGCGCGCGCCGCCAAAGTACGCGCTCACGGGCCATCGAAGCCCCATCACGGTACGTCGTTGGATTGTACGTATGTAACACCGCGTATTTGGCTTGATTGACAGATGTGCTGTGTGTTTTTACATGCGATGCTGGTGCAGTGTGTTGCTTTCCACCCCGTGTTCAGCGTGTTTGCCTCCGGGAGCGAAGACGCGACAGTCAAAGTGTGGGATTTCGAGACGGGCGAGTACGAGCGCACGCTCAAGGGCCACACGAACGCCGTGCAGGCCGTGGCGTTCAACAGCGCGGGCACGCTGCTGGCGTCCACGTCCGCCGATCTGTCGATCAAGCTCTGGGATTTCTCGACCGACGGCGACTACGAGTGTCTGAAAACGCTTCGCGGCCACGATCACAATGTCTGCGGCGTCGTGTTTGCGCCGCCGACCGCGAGCGAGGATCTGCTGTACTCGTGCTCGCGCGACAACACGATCAAGGTGTGGGAGATCTCGACGGGCTACTGCGTGAACACCCTGAATGGCGGCCACAGCGACTGGGTGCGCGACGTCGCTGTGAGTGACGATGGACTGTACCTGGCGTCCTGCGGCAACGACCGATCGATTCTCTTCTGGGACCTGCAGCACATGCGCGTGCTCCAGTCGATTCGAGAGCACGAGCATGTCGTCGAGAGTGTTGCGTTCGCAAAGTCCGGCGTCCAAGAGCAGACGATAGAGAAGGCGCATTCGAAGAAGCTCGCGTCGGTTGGCGCAGTGTTTGACAATGGACATGATGTTGCATCAGCAGCAGCAGCAGCAGCATCATCATCGGCAAATCCAGAGATGTCGACTGACATGATGGTCGACGTTGGCGGCTCCTCGTCTTCATCACGAAGAATCAAGTTCCTGCTCTCGGGCTCGCGGGACCGCACAGTGCGTCTGTGGGAAGCGTTTAGCGGCACGCTGCTGATGAACTTTGCGAGCCATGAGAACTGGGTGCGCTGCGTGCGGTTCCACCCGTGCGGCAAGTACGTCATCAGCGCAGCGGAAGACAAGACGATTCGCGTCTACGACCTCGAGGTACGGAGAAAGAGAGATTTTGTTGGCTGGAGGCTGAGAACACTGTTCAACATTGTCATTCTGTACTGATTGTGTGTGTGAAAATGGTTTTGATAATGTATATGCAGACGGGACGATGTGTGCGGACGCTGGACGAAGCCCACGCGCATTTCCTGACAAGCGTGGACGTGCACCCGAGCCTCCCGCTGATCATCTCTGGCGGCATCGACAAAGTCATCAATGTGTGGGAGTGCAGTTGAAGAAGACATCGAACTAACAAAAGACATTTAAAAGAGAGAGCAGCCAGCGAGGAGAAAGAGCACACAAACAAGCAATGGTGACGCAAAGTGGTTTGGACGTGACAGATTTTTGACTTTTGAAGAATTGAAGCAAGCAAACAAGAGAAGCGCCAGAGGGAACTTGGGCATCACCAGCACCACGGAGAAGAAGGGGGGACTTGAGTACGTAGAGACTTTTTTAGGGCTATGGAGCATGAGGGCTCGCTCGCATAAACCCAGCGACAGTCAATAGTGATTTATGAAAACCCGCCCCGGTATGCCGTGATGGTGTTACTCGACCATGTTGAAGTATCGAAGCACCACCAATTTTTCTCCTTCCCCAAGAAGGCAAACCAAAGAAACCAGAGATCATGGCAACCAGTTTCTCATCTTCTCACCTTTCGAACCACTATTCGTCTACAAGGAACGGTAGCTTTTTGCAATTGATTTACGAAAGCCGTCGTCTCGCAAGGTGGACATGAGAAGAGTATGCAAGGTCCAAACAAATGACAATGGTGGATTGATAGTCTTTAGAACGGACGATGGATGGATGGAGGATCGATTGACAAGCGGACAACAAACACAGCACCACATACACAGCGAAGGAATCAGACAGCAAGGAGAAGACAACCATGACGCCGTACAAAAAAAGAAAAGTGTTGTTGATGGCCTTTTTAACGAAAAAAAGAGCTGAACAACAACAACAACCCCTTGATCATCTGCTCTTCTTCATCTTTTCTTGACACGGCGGTGGCGTCAGTCTCGAGTTCCCCTGTTCGCTGTAGCTGCTGCTGTTACTGCAAGCACTGTATTGGTTGATGCTGCGGTGACGGCGACTTCAGTACAAAACGTACGTACGCTTATCTCAGACGACGGGCTTCACGCTCCCACTCCAACAGGCACAAGATGTCGCCTTCGCGCACTGGGCCCTTGACGTTACGGATGATCTTGCGCTTGTCGTCCTGGAGGAACTCCACGCGGACCTGGGTCACGTTACCGGTGTTACCGGTGCGGCCAAGGACGTTGACGACCTTGGCAAGCATGTAGTCGCGTTGTTGGTCCTATAGTCATTGACGGAAAAATGCAAACAACCGTTAGCAACTTGATCGATCGCTTGGGCAATAAAGGCGTGGGAATGGCAGAGCAGTGGTGTATGCGCACGAGCAGAAGGATTGGATGAGTGGGCGGGCGGTGTCCAGTGAGCAACGCGAAGAGTGTGCTTGATGCAGGTCAGCGGCGACAGGATACAAAAGTTGGCTGCTTTCTCATACCGAGGAAGCTCTCCATCAGCAAAAACTCGTTCTCTTGCAACGAGGACTTTTTGGGTGTGCGGAATGAGCTGAAGTACTGGAACCTGTAACCCAACGACGACCTGTATGTGCTGCCACTTGATTCTCCGTGCCAACAGCTCGGCTGCAAAGTCGAGTCGGCTCCTACTCGCTGGCCATGCTGGAATCGATCACGTGGTTCGCTCTGCAATTGATCACCGCCGGTCGCCGTCACAAGGACCATCCCGCCGTATCCATTTGGACACACGCAGTGCCTCGAGGAGCTCCATAATTGACTGCGTCATTGCTCGTCCACCACCACGCCTCTCACTGCCTTGCTTTCACCAACTCGTCCGCCCGTCACTCGCCCATCCACTCGTCCATTCATTCGCTTGCATGCACATTCGCACGCGTCCATATTGACACACAAAGCGCTTACCATTTTCGTTAGATGTCGATGAGGTAGTGCAGGAGAAACTACTGGGAAATGAAATCGCGCCGCAAAAAGAGTCTCGCGCGCTTAAAACCAGTCAAAGGCGTCGCGAGCCAGCCGCCCGGTCCCGAAGCACAGGAGGACCGCGGCCTCCCAGGCTCCGCCCACCAGTCAATGGTTCCTAACCGGATCACGGTTCAGGACGAGATAGGGGAAGGGGATGCTGAACCGGTTCACGAAGTCACAAAAGACACTCATTTCGAAATAGTGATGTGCTTTAAAAAAAGTGACACTGCTGCTGGTGAGGAAATCAAACATGGCTACACTCATTTGTAGCCATTCATAAAATGCGGCGCTTCGGCATCCGCGTATTGCGAACGCATCTTAGTGTTCCATGCGCTCATCATCTTTCGTGAGCTCAAACTGCATTGCCACCACCAACCACAGCCTCTCGGGAGGTCGGTCTGCAAGGCGACCAGCTCATCGTGCCTCAGCAGAAAACGAGCGATGCACTTCCCCTACTTAAAAGTACCGAGTGGATTCAGCTGCTCAGTTCCGAGTCTCGAGGTTCTGACGCACGAAAATGTCATGTTTGAGAGCCTCACCCCTTCGCCTCCCTACCGCCCAGAAACAGAGAAGAAGGATGGAAGGATATGAAGGACTGGCTGGCACACTGGCAATAAATTACGTTCCCCTCGACGAAGACATTCTGGCCCTGGCATGGCATGCATTCCGAAATTGTGATTCGTGTCCAATCTTCAGAAGCAGGAGCGGACAGATACGAATGCCAATATTGACGTAACGCTTGCTCTTTTCTTCGTCTTGTGGTGGTATTCTATTATGTGGAGCCAAATTTGGGCTGCCACTGCTGGTACTTCTTGAGCAGCTGCTGTGCTGAGGGCTTCGTCTTCTCCAGCGACTGCAGCAGGTCTCCCGGCAGCACGTGGCCCATGATCTCCTGCCAATTTGTGTCAGCAGCACGCTGATTGCTCTTCTGCTGGTTATGTCCAGGCTGCTGTTGCACGTCGGTGGCCTCGAGCTTCGCCATGAGTCTTCGCACCGGCGCCATGCACGCCTCTTTCGCGACGAGCTTGATGTCCGCCCCCGAGTACCCGTCGGTCTTGAGCACGGCATCGTCAAAGACAAAGTCCTCAGGCACATACGGCTGTAGCAACGACGCAAAGAGTGCGTGACGCGCGTCGCTCGACGGCAGATCCACGAGCACGCGCTTCTCGAGCCGGCGCAGCACCGCGGCATCGAGCTCTCAGGGCAAGTTGCTCGCCGCGAGCACGAACACGACGTCGCTGGTCTTGGAGAGTCCGCCCATCTGGATGAGCAGCTCGGTCTTCACGCGGCGACTCACCTCGTGCTCCTGGCCACCACCGCCGCTCGAGTCGCGCTGCTCCATGATCGAGTCGATCTCGTCGAGGAAGATCGTGGACGGCGCGTGGTGCCGCGCGAGCTCAAAGAGCATGCGGATGAGCTTCTCCGAGTCCCCTCTGTACTTGCTGACGATCGAGGATGCCGAGATGTTGAAGAACGTGGTCTTGCACTCAGTCGCGACTGCCTTGGCGAGCATCGTCTTACCGTTTCCGGGCGGACCAAATAACAAGATGCCGCACCACGGAGAGAGCAGCCCCTGGAAGAGCTGCGGGTACTTGAGCGGCATCACCACGGCCTCTTCCAAAAGCCGCTTGGTCTCGTGCAGCCCGATGACGTCGTCTCAGCGCACATTCGGGTTCTTCTGGAAGATCTCGCGCGTGATCGTCTCGGCGAGCGGCCGCAGCTCCGAGTCGTGCATGAAGCTCGGCAGCGGCTTGATCACGCGCTCCTCGACGCTCTCTCCTGGTTCTTCTGCTGCTGTTGTGGCTCCAGCTTTCTTGCCAGCGCCGCCTTGCTTCCCGTTCTTCCCTGACGCTGTCTGCGCAGGCTTTTGACCCACAAGTCCGAGGTCGAGCGAGTCGTCTTCCGGGTTTGATGCTGGAGCTGAGGGTCCTCTTGTCTTGGACTTTGTATCGGAAGACGATGATGTAGACGTGGCGCCGGAGCTGTTCGCGATCGCCTTGAGCGCTGCGTTGTTCTCGACGCGTGCCTCCGCGGGCATGTGGGAAGACGAGTACTCGTTGCGCTTGTTGCGCTTCTCCAGCGCTGCCTTCTTGCTGCTGCTGTTGTTATCACTGGTGGAGGACCGCGCTTCGTCCGGTGAGACCCGCCGCACGAGCTTGGGCTTCTTGCCGAACTTCATCTCCTGGTACTCTTCGTATTCCTGGACGATGCGCAGCAGGTCGAGGTTGTCGACCACTTCGAACTTGGAGATCGCGAAGCCCGCCTCCTGCTGGAGCCTCTCCGCGGTCGCCAGGTACCCGTTCTCGGCGCAGTACTGGAGCATCAGGATCAGCACGTTGCGCTTGCGGTCGATCAGCCGCTTCTCTTCCTACAGAACCCATTGCATTGC